>JAVHNL010000548.1:0-25000 GCA_031216105.1 Dalbergia cultrata
CAGTGCAGATTCACGTTCTTCATGCATGAAATTGTCTCAGGAAAATTGCTACGGGATGTGGAACCTGAGTTAATGGATCGATTAATAAAAGCAACAAAAGATTCTGATCAGAAGGAGCTACAAGCTTTAACTGGCTTAGGAGCTGATGATCTTGAAGATGATGATGACTTACTAGAAACTGAATCTGAGGAGGATGAGAAGGTATCATTTGTTTATTACATCTCATACGGACTAGACATAACTGCTTCGGGCTGATGCATGACGCCTATATATTGATCATGGCAAAAGTTCTTTCTCATGAGTTCACTAAGTTGGATATTACACCTTTGTCTTGTCTTTCCCTCACTTCAAGGGGTATTTGATAAATCTTGGTGTTATATTTTTCTTCTGGCTTCCTTGGTTTGATATGACTTAGTGTACGAATATTATATCCTTGAACTGTGTTCTTATCTTTTGTAGCACTTGATCAGGAATCTAATTGGCATGACAGTCAAGTCAAACGATGGTTTGATGGTTTGATCGACAAGGATGTTCAAATCACCAATGAAGTTTATTCAGTTCAGGGAATTGAGTTTGATCGTCAGGTAATATTTTTAGCTCCATGCTCCGTCAAGTAGCTGTCCACTATTGCCTGCTTGCTTTCACAATCAGAGCACTTGCGGGTGAAACATGCATTATCTCTTCCTTGATACTGATTAATTTTAAGAGCGTATTTCTAGTCAACCGTGCAGTCAGGGGGACAAATCCAATATTTTAAGAATTGAGAGACACCCCTGAAGTTTTAGTTTTTTTTGTTATAAAATATGCTTAAAACCTCTTTGAAAGTTATAATCTTCTGTCTTTTGTGTGTGTGTGTGTGTGTGTGTGAGAGAGAGAGAGAGAGAGAGAGAGAGAGAGAGGCATGGTTTATGGGTGAAGAAAGGGGGAATGGTGTTCAATGTCCAGTACTAATTATTGATACAATCGCATCTCCAATTTCTGTATGCTAATCAAGTTTCCACTTCCCTTTTGCTGTCTACATTTATTGGCACTGAGAATCTTTATTGTTTTGCTGTTATTACATCTTGTGACTTTCTTTAGCAGGAGTTGCGAAAGCTTGTACGTAGAGTGCACTCTACTCAAGAAATGAAGGCTGCAAATGATGAAGAGGAGAAAAACGTAGAGATAGCTACAATTGGAGCTAAGAAGGCCCTGACTCGTTTCCTTCGTCGTCTTGCAAAGAGACTTCCTAATGAATATTGAACATTCTTATCTTATTTTGAGGCATCATATTTGTGAACTTAAACAGATACCACCAAAAATGGCTGAATTGTGTGGAAAGTAATATACCATGTCACCGTGGGATACATGCTATCGAAATATCTATTCTTTTTAATTTGAATAATAATCTTAAATTGATTATTGAGATTTGAGTTTGACCATTAAATTGTAGTGATGTGCTCTTTAAGTACTGCTATCGTAGTAATATTCGGTTATTGAGATTTGAGTTTGACCATTAAATTGTGGTAGTTTTTCCTTCTTTTTATGTTCCTTTTTTATCTGCTTAACGTGTTTCTTTTTCCGTCTAGCTGAATTTTACTCCACAGTAAGGTCTCAACTGCTATTAATTTGGAAGAATTATGAGAATTACAAGTTGATATCCGAAAACTCATTTTACAGTCACTAGGCATTCGTACTGAGTGGGAAAATGTTAAAAAATAAACATGAATACCATGGCAGATAAATAAGGTCGCTGATAGCAACGTCATCTTCGCTTTAATCTCCTGTTGAACTTTCTGTTTTTTGTTCTATACGCCCTGTTGAAAACGTACATTGAATTGGTAGAATTATATTCCAACAAGGCGGCCCAATTTTCTTGCCTTTAATAGGGTCCTTGATTTCTCTGTTTTCAGTTTTTCTGTTGCAAGAACATTATTAGTCTTTGGCTGCCTTCGGTTATGGACTAGGAATTGAATAACAAGGGACTTTGTTACAAATATTAGAACTCACTCTCACAGTAACTGGGCGTGTTGGTGTAGCAACCCACTTTTTTTGGTACAATCTACCAACTCTTAAAATTTATTTAAATGAGACATATTGTAATAATATTTCTCAAGAAAACACACAATTGCCCATAAAATTTGTACTGTCGGGTAGCATTGAACCAAACTACAAAACTTCCCAAAAAAAAAAATCAAACTATTACCACCACCAATTAACTTATACATGTACGTCAACAAAATTTAACAACAAAAATTATGTGTTGTCCTCTTTTCCTCTCACAAGCGCAAGGCAAATGAAGAATGCGCAGAAATAGGCAGAATCTCACCAATCCTTGGGACTTGGGTTTGCTCTATCATTTAGGTCTAAAAGCTTGCAAAAATGATGGAGACATATACTCGTTATGATGCCATTTTATTCTGGATTTGCCTATGAACATGGATAAGAAACTCTACATAGGAGAAGCCACCGACGCTCTTGTCTTCTACCATATATGAGAAGAACAACATGCCTGATAGATAGTAAATAAGATAGGTTAATGTGACCATAGTATTTGTACAAACACATACTATTCCAAACTAGTCAAGCACACCAACCCAACAGAGAACTAAGCATATCATAAGATGGTTCGTCCAGTTGTAAACCCCATTTTGATAAACTTAGAAGATAATGTAGCATCTAAAGAGCTTTCCAGACTATATTCAATTTGGGAAAAGTATGCAGACAAGTCAAAACATGATTGACCCTTTAATCATGGAGCTCTTCAACTGGAAGCCAAAAATTTCTAATTGTAATTCTTCCCAACATCAATCCAACCACAAAATTTGTTCAATTCCACAAAAGAAAATTTAGCAAAAAGAGGTACCTCTGCAGGGAAACTAGAGTCATAGAAATCAAAATCGCTTTCATTTTATTACAGTAACTATCTGGTATTCCCTTTTTTTTTTTCTTTTTTCCTATCCAGCCCACTGATTCTAATGTCATCCAGTAACTATAAATACTTCCTATATATCACAAGGATGGCTCATGGCTCCATGAAATCAACCAAGTAAAGGTTAACATACCAAAGCACCCTCCTTGGAGTTTGCCACAAAAAGTAAAGAAAAGAAAAAAATGGAATCATTGAGAATATTTAATACATCAGGAAGACTACTTGGTGTCAAACCAAGTGGATCATGAAATATGGTGAAAGAAAAGGTGCAACTGAAATTAACCAAAAAAACCACGACATTAGGGTGCTTATACTTGATATTAATCTAATGCACTAACCTGATGGATCTCCTTTCTTGCACAACTTTAACCTGCGACCAAGGATAACATATTACTTAAATGTACATTTTATCATCAAATCTTATGTAATACTTTTCAACAAGGTTTGAAATATGCTATTGTTAAAACAATTATCTTACCGAAGATAGGAACATCTTTGCCGCCGTATCTCATTTACCACTTCATTTAACTTCTTAGATAGTGGATTGTCAAGTTGCTGCAACACAAACTGATGAAACAAAATTGTTAGCTTTACATTGCCTGTTTTGAACAATAAAGTACCAGAAAAGGAAGTGCTTCTCTCTGAACAAAAACCGCTTGTCCCTTTATCTTTCTTTATTAATTAGAAGAACTGCTTCGGTAATTAATAACTCATTAACCACTTTATGGACACAATTAACCACTTGGTGAGTATAATTTTCCCCTTTTAGCCAAAATCATCATTTTTTTTTGGGAAATGAAAAAGAAAAAAAAAATGCAAACATGAAGGAAAAGATAATAAATTATCAAAAAATAGAGAGGAAAGCAAGCAGCCATAGTGGCTCAAGATTGTAGACCAGTCCAGTCTCTTTTTTCCTCAATAATAGACACTCATGAAAACAACCACTACTAGTGGTAGAATTTGACATGTTATGTGCCATTAGAAAGTAGGAACTAAATAAATGAAAGAAAAGAGGATAACAGAAATTACCAGAGTAGGAATTTCATCAACTGAAGTAACACCAAACAGCCTCCGCACAATATCTGGACTCACAGAATCTCCAATATATATCAAACAATCGTGACCGTTCTCAAGAAGATATATTCCATCATCGCTGATGTGTTCACTAGAAAGAGGAAGAAAGGAAGGAATAACAGATTCTTCATCTTCCTGCAGTTGATAAAAAGCTATACCATGTGATGGCTTTGTCTCTGGAAGTAATTTAAGGTCAAGCTCAATCGACAATGGTGCAACAAAAGTTTACATATGATTACTTTGTCAAAATATTAACCACTAATGCTTTTCACCACAGAGCTCATGCTGACAAAATTTCATATTAATCAAATAACATTTACTACCTTATTATTTTTAAAAATAAGAATTCATATCATTTTCAAAATTGATTATGTTCTGATTAAGCAACTACTAATATGCAATTCATCCAAGTTTCTCAGAATTATGTATTTCTGAACATGATTAATCAACGTACCCTTGAGTCAAGATCATGGATTGCCAACATCCTAGGATACACAAGTGGTATTGCCAATGGAGTAGAGAGAGAAGAAACATAGTTTATCCAAAATGACCGTTCATCAATCTTTCCCTCTGTTCGCAACCCTGTACTCTTGGTTAATGCTGAAAATGAAATAAAATATTTGAAATTAGCCGCCAACTGTGTAGACCTTCTAAAGAAGGCTATCATCAACATTTTTAAATTGAACAGTTAAGATTGATCATTGGCAAGGCTTTGACAGTCACCTATTCACAGCAATAAAAATGACCTTACCTCAACATCTGGAGAAGAAAAGGGTCAATAATGCAAAGTAAAAAATTAAGTGAAACCTATCCATAGTATATCCAACAAAATGAAGGCAATTTCCTATGTTACTAGCATATCGATAAAAAGAAGGTAAATTAAACACCAAACAAATATAAAAGGAAAAAAAAAAAAGGGCGAGGATAATCTGTTAGGCATGCCAGGCATGATGTAGCAGATTAATAAACTATGACAAAAAAATCATCAGTTTAACAGAGTTGTTCATCAAAAAACTTCTGCAAAGAATGCATGAAAATTCATACATACCTAGTGTGTACAAGGGCAAAAGCTTGAGTGCCTCTGGAAGAATAAGTTGTCCAGATGAGGATACCGTTGCACAAAATTTACGGTATGAAAATAATGCATTGATGCAAAGGTTTGTCACTTGCTCCCGAACAAGTGGGAGTGGCTTTGAAGGAATTTCACTAGCAGCTACAAAGAGAAAATGAGGAAAGGTGTTAAAATTTGTGTGTTAAAAAATTAAACCTGCAAATATATAGTCTAAATATGAACAGGATGAAATTGCCATGAAAACAGTTACAGCATCTAAAGCCAACAAAACCTGACATAGAGCCATTAATAACTTAATAGTCAACAAATGGCATGCACAAATGTGAAAAACCAACTAATCAAAATGGCAATGCACATCAAGGATAAATGGAATACCTTGCTTCAAGAAACAGCAGAATTGAGTATCCAAGTCAGCTGCACGGAATAGATTACTAAGCATGCTAGTGACAGGCAGAGATAAGGTTATGACACGTATTCTTCTTTGGCCATACACAGTAGTATAAAGAAGAGCACACTGAGTAATGGAAAAGAATAACATAATCAGAACAAAATGAGCAGAAAATCCCACCCACAGCAACTGAAAGTTTCCAAGAGTAACATAATGTGATCTGAAGATCATAAACTCATTGGAATAAAGTGGAGCTGTAAAATTGTTTAATACCTGAAAAGCACATTCTGATCCATCCTGCAACTTATCATCATGTTTCAAAGTTACCATGAAAGTTTTGTCACAGTCAATCTGCAAAAAAAAGAAACAAAAATTAGGCCACAAGTTGAACAAGACATAGTAATTAAAGAAAATGCATTAAAACAGAAAAAGCACATAAGAATGACACAACTGACTGAAAAATGTGGCCAGCTCTCTTCTTTTGGATAAAAATACTAATTGATGATGTTCAATTCAAAGAAAGAAATTGACCCAAGAAAAATAATATTCCAAACTAAAAATACAATTGACGTCAGTAGACATGATGGTAAAGTAAAAGTGAACAACTAGATAAGAAAACAAACAATTCTTCACTCCAAAACTATAAAAGGCCAACAACATTAAAAAAATCAGTTGAACTAGGTGATCTCACCAACTCAAAACTACTGAACCATAACGTTAGTATATCCAACCATCGTTTAGCATATATCAACATGTCATTCAACCATCAATCTGCCCATGCATATATTCATGCAGGTAACCATATGCTTAAGGTTGCACATATTCATATACATGCATATAATCATATCCAGCATCTACAAAAATTATACATACCCCAGGTAGGTCGACATCAGTTGGAATGCGTTTACAGAAGTTACCATAGTATTCCTGTACTTGGATACCCTGGAAAAAGAAAATGAGATGAAAATTTTAGAGTCTATCTGTTGCAAAAGGAGGAAGCAAAAATAGTTAGACAAGTACTTTACCTGGCTGCATCTCACACGCATTACAGCCTCAAAACCTTGTGGCCTGGTGATGTTCCATCTTAGATCATTGTAAAGCTTTGCAGTATCAGAAAGAGCTGAGAATGGGTAATAGTAATAGACCTGGAAAAAAAGTACGGAGTTCAGCACCTAAATATCTGATGTATGCAACACGTGTATAGCATATTGCTACCTTTATACGTTAAATAAATGCTTTACAAAAGAAAAACAGACTACAAATGTAATAGCAACACATTTAAATTATTAAAGAAATATTCCCCACCTTTTTTTTAAGAAAAAAAAAAACCAACGAAACTTCAACCCTATAAAAGCTTAAAATAAACTGCTTAGCAAGTTACAAAGAACAAAAAGCAATTATGACACCTTATCCCACTAGGAGATCCCGCTGAACTATATTAAAAACCAGCTTTCAATGAATTCATTCATTGTAGGGCTTCTTCTGGTTTCTCACCCTATTTAACTCTGCCTTCATCATGCTCTGTTTACAGCCTTTATAAAATCAGTCCCAAGCACAGACAAAAAGCAGAAAAAACTTGTTAACTAGGAACAAGTCTTTGAAGTATCAACTTTTTACTCATGCAAATTCATAGAAGCCTTGGCTAATGCAGCCTCTTTCGATAGATACAATAACTGAAGGTCATCACAAATTTATAATGTGGTTTTCAATTACTTCCCCTTTCCCTCATTTTTTGTCCCATTACAACTTTCCAGCATTTGGTTGGAATCATCTCCAGCATTTTTAGAGACAGCTTTATGTAAGTAGAAAAGATTGATTGATGAAAATGTGTTTTCATCATTACAGAAAATATATTATCAATTTAAAAAAATTATAATCAGCTCCTCTCCTCTTCTAGAATAAAATGTGATCAAAGCTAACAATTCAAATATGTACTTAAACAACAAAGCCATCAAAAGATTCATGAGGAGGTACCTGTCCACCAGTAGTTCTAGGGATAACAGATATGGAAGCCATGTCAACATAAGACTGGGTGGTCACAAATACATCAACACAAACCTGTACCATTACAAAATAATTATCTAAACCTAGTCATATCAAGCCGATCATTAAACAAGTTCACAAGAAGAACCAGTAACCCCAACCTAACATAAAAGTAATGCCTGAATCCATAGCAAAAGAGCTCATGAGTCAGAACTGACCTGATACTCAGCAAATTCAACTGCAAGTTCCTTGAATGCTTTATCTGCTGGTTGAAGTAATTTATGGGCTTCCTGAAATTCAACAAAAATGGAATTTCATTGAAGAAAATGTTAGAAATATCTACACTAGTCAGTAGTATCAGCATTAGAGTAATAATACGAGGTAGATATGAAACAATGCAAAGTATCAGATGAACCATTGATGATATTATCATAGTGCAGATGAATATTTTACATGTTTTCCCAATATAAAATCAAAATTCATTGGCCAAAACAATCAAATGCGAAATATTAAATCTATGCAACTTGGTTTCCATTCCACCACTAGATACAATGAGATTTGCGAATATATGGAATTAATTACATGTTATAATCTATCAAGCCAAGCTTTTAGCAAAGAAAGGACATATAAAAGAATTTCAAAATATATTAATTTTGATGCACTAACAGTGTCATCCAATCATATGGATCTATTTGTAAGAGACTTTCGAGGTAGTGGATGGTTAAGTCAAACATTTTTGCTAATGTGGCAATATAGGATTCAATATCTGTGTAAAATTATTTTACATTGACAGTGCATATAAATTAAATTCTTTTAAAAATATGTAAAACAAATTCAGAATAACTTCCTCTATCAGGAAGGAAAGAACCCTACAACAACCAAGGTGAATACCTTTTCCCCAGCAGAGATGTTTGTTCTACCTTCAGCCTCTCGGGCAGAAAGAGCACCAATGCCTATGGATGGCAAGACTGAAAATGAAAGACAAACCATGAGAAACACTAAGCACAATAATGAATTAAACAGTAAACAGAGATACAACAGAGAAAATGAGGGAACCAAATAAAAGAACAAAGATAAAGAAATGACAAGAAACAGAACAAAAACTTAAAGGAAAGACCTGACAAACATATAAATGGGGAATTAACCACAAATTCCAAACACATACGGCTATTGACACTGTAAATATAATAATAGTTCCATATCCAGACTTCAAAGGCAGAAGGGGAAAAAAAAACTTATTGCAGGAATGATTAATTAGCAGGACCGATTTCTGAACACGGAGAGTGAGATTCGAAGATAACAGAAGCTTTTGGCAAAAATCAAGGGCGTTTGCTCAGGACTCCTATTGGGCTTCATTAACAGATCATGTAGGTTTTTCGGACATTAAACCGTGTTATTAGAACATGGGTTTTTATCAACCAAAAAAAAAAAAACTTAATTTTATTGTACATTGCAGCAATTTACAGTCTTTCTGAATACTTGCAACTTCTTTTATATATTGAATAAAACTGACTTTTAGTCAAGTCATGTAATTCAAAAAGAAAAAAAATTGTTGTGTAAGTAATAAATGTTGCAGCGTGCATGCTTTCAAGCAAGAAAATTAACATCAACATGAATTTTGAGCGTTCATCCATCACAGATCACTCAGGGTAAGAACTTTCAAACAATTCAACATTTTGCAATCAGCAGCAACAAGTATGTAATATAAACTTCAATTATCTAAGAAATATACAAGCTGAAAAACTAACCTGACTGGAAAACCAACAACTTTCCTCCAGTGTGCTTCATTGCAAGGAAAGCTGCCTAAAAGAAGACAACAATCTTATAAACATCAATTTACTATTTTATATACAATGAGGGATTTAATGATCTGCTTTGAGAACGTGTCAAATTGTCAACCTTAGTGAGATGATAGTGAAAATAATGGTAGCATGTGAGGCATCCCTCTGGTTCCTAAAGTGTAAGTTAAGAAAAATAGAAAGGGCAATAGGGGATAAGAGAACGAAAGGCAAAGAGAACCATGTGTGTGTGGGGCAGAAGAGGGATTGGGCTGTAACAACTTATGAAATGGGTGTGGGAAGCAAGGAGAAATCAGTTAGGAGGCTAAGAAAAAAAATTTCTAAGAGTTCAGGTATGGTTACTCCTTTATTTCCATTCCCTCCCAACCAACCACACCAAAAATATGAAATGAATTAAATAAAAGACTGCAAAGAGCGAAGGAAATATATATAAATCTTAAAAGCAAGAAATTACATGAACTTAGCAAATTTAATAAATTTGATTTAATCTCTATAACTATCTCAGCAAATGACAAGTCAAACATTGCAAGACATACAATTATAACTTGAAAACAAAATGCCATACCTTGATAGCTGCACCAAAGGCTGACTCAGAGGTTCTATTATTTTGGAACATGTTTGGAATGCTCTCCAGAAGTGATTCTAAGTGTTGACGGCACTAACCACCAGAGAAGCAAACCAATTTAGTAAGGAAGCTTATGGCTAAAACAACAATAAGAAAATGAAACATACATTCTCTAAAGATCAGTCAATTTACCAACTAAAATTATGCGAGAAGGAAAATTTGAAACTAACCTCAGATAGGGGAACAACAACATCAGATTGCAAAGGAGTATAGACATCTTGTACATCAGGAACAATAAGCATCAGCGGCTGCAAATTCAGATTTCAAAATCAGCCTGAGAATCAATTACTTAGAAACTACTTGTCTAAAATAGTTACTCAATAACTCAGAACTGCAAACAGCAATTTATCAAACCAGTTGTAAAGGAATACTTTCCCATAACAATCACAAGTAGAAAAAGATAAAATGCAAACAAAATAATATAAGAAAACCAATGTTCCCACTACTCCAACACACAGAAAACACCTGACATAAAACTGTAAATATGATTGCACAGTTTCCTTTTAAATGCAGCAGATAAATCCCAACTGTAATTCACCATGAAAAAGCAGAAAACTTAAAGCTAATTCCTAAAGCAACATATTGGCCTTTAGAAGTAAAGTTGCTCCAACTTTCAATTTCACACAAACAATAAATATTTTCTTGAAACTTTTCAAATAAATTTAAACTGAATAAGAAAATGAACTTCCAAATAAACTTTCAAAATGATAAAACAGGATATGTTTAGTCATATAGTTATGTTTTACCTGTTGCAATGCACGTTTCAAGTTGTAGAAGTGAATTGTTGAGTCGAACGTTGCAACTCCCACCAATGTACGAGGACCTTCCTGTAGTGCATGTCAAAGAAAATGAGATAGCAGTCAAAATTCCTGTTTGCAACAGAAGGATGAGTGAACAAATCTCCCATATCTCCTAATAAATATTCAGTCAGATAAAAACAACAACCCAAAAACAGCAATAAATATTCAAATATAAATGGTGTGAGCTTATGGAAAGAGGGGGAAGAATCACAGAGCTTTTGTCTATTGGCATTTAAGTACCAATGTAAATGGAGTTTCATTAAGCAATGAGTTTTCAATCCAATCAAACAAGAAAAAGTTGGAAGAAACAAAGATTAAAAGATAGAAATGGTTGAGACAACATTTAAAGCTGTCTCCAGTTAGAACTTACAGGAAGGTCCGAAATGACTTGACTAATGGCACTGCAAGCTGCAGCTGTTGCACCAGTTTGAACAGCATTCATGGATACATCAATGAGAAAGAAGTACACAGCAGGCATTGGATCACGGACCTACAGAAAATACAGTAAACCACACATCAGTTATCACAGAGACAGACACAAAAGCATGCAAGAAAGAAGAATTAGAGAAAACAGAAAAACTTATTCCAGCCTGAAGCATAAACTGCTTATGTTGTATTTCAGCTTAGGGCCAGGACATAAATGAATCAATCATTTAATTAACCATACTTTATAAATCCAATGTACAAAAGAACAAAGAAAATTGATGCAATATGAGCAAAAAAAATTCTACAGCACGTAGTAATAGCATCAAGAAGTATAAGCTTAAATTGTCTCAATATTTTGATTTAGTTCTATATTTGGACTGTAACATCATTAAACTATTTTACAAAATCAAAATTGCTTAAGATCTATCAGGATTAGTAAGCTGCTATCTGTTAACTTCGTAATTTCAGTCTAGCAGAATCTTCTATAAACTGCAATAGCGGAGTAATTTTAGTTTCTCCATCTGCATAAGCTATTTTGATGTTATCGAGCATAATTTTCATATTTAGTATCCTGCATTGGATTATTTTCAAATGTTAATGCACCTAAACATAAAGCCCTGTATAGTTTACAAATAAACTAACCATGAATTCTTTTGTAGCAACAAACTCGACTGCTCCTCTACATAACTCAGGCCTTTCATCAGCATCTCTACGCCGACCATCTGGACCCAAATTGCAGTGGTAGTCCCGTGGAGTCTCATCACTAAATCCTGTCAGACAAAAACAAAGTCATAATTAAATTCCTGGCCATGCCACAAAGAAAAATAGTGTACAATCGCATCACATAAAAGCCAAGATACTTCGGAAAAATAATGTGACTAATCAGTGAGCCAATTGCAAAAGTTTAGGCAAGGGAAAGCAAAAATAGGACTAGATGATTGGCTTCTATCATGAACCATCTCTTCCAAAAACTTAAGCTATTGGATTAAGGCATACAAATAGTTTTTCATATCTAATATGCCTCCTCCTCTCACGCGAATACCTATTTTAGGCTTAAAGTGTGAATAGTACATAAACCCACATTACCTTGCGCTAAAATTTAATAATTTTATTTAGAAAAACGATGGATGATAAGTATCAAATTCAAGACCATTTGTCATAGAGGCTCTAATTCTCTCCCAAAAGCTTGAACTATTGGGTTGAGCCACACATATGGTTTTTTATATCTAATATGCATAGTTTTTGGAACTACGGTGATCGACTCGGTCAAGACACTGGGTCATTGGTCCAACTGGTGGATCACTGGTTGAATCGAATTCAATTAAAACAATATACAAAATTACAATTTAATATATAATATACATATTTAGTGAGACATGTATAAACAAAGAAGCATGTGGCCTAGTGGCAGCCCATGTAGCCCAGCGCCTATCACCCTGCAATGCACAAGTTCAATTCCCGTGGATGGAGTTTTTGATTAAATTTCATCTAACATTGCACACCAACACCCTATAATATATATATTTAGTGACACATATAAACAAAGAAGCATGTGGCCTAGTGGCAACCCATGCAGGCCAGCAACTATCACCCTGCAATGCACGGGTTCGATTCTTGTGGATGGAGTTTTTGACTAAATTCTATCAAACATCGCACACCAACACTTAGTCCGGTTTGCGCACGGTTGGCTCGTGCCGGTTTGACTTGGCCTGCTCGGTTGGCTTCGAGTTTGACCAAAGTTGATCGTTTCAAATGTGAATCCGGTCCATTCAAAGAACCATTCAAAGAACCAAACCGGTCAGGTGGCCGGTTCACCAATTTTCCGGTTGAACTGGCCGATCCAGTCCGGTTTTAAATACACTGCTAATATGCCTCCCCCTCACACGCGAATGCCTCTTTTAGGCTTAAAGCGTGGATAGTACATAGGCCCACGTTACCTTGCACTAAAATTTAATTATTTTATTTAGAAAAATGAGGGATAACAAGGATCAAATTCCAGACCATTTAGTCATAGAGGCTCTAATACCAAGTCAAGAACTATCTCTCCCAAAAGCTTGAGCTATTGGGTTGAGGCAGTGGTCTTTTTCATATTTAATAGCTTCTATTTGGCAAAAAGTACATGGTCTTTTTAAAGTGTTTTACTTAACACATATGCACATGGATTGAGCAGCTTTGCTCCAATGACGTTTGATGTTTCCTCTTTTGCATTCTTTGTTTTATTTTCCTTTTTCTACTAAGGAGGATCCCTTATCATCCAATTTCCTATACTTCCTTCTCTGTGTCTTAATGAATTACTTCTTTTATCAAAAAGGAAAGAAAAAGATAATTTACATAAGCAACAACAATCACATTTAAAAGCAGTAAATAACTAGAGCATCAAACACAAAGCTTCCTATACCCTCCCCCTTCATTCTAAGGGGAAATAATGAGAAAAGGGGAAAAAAAAAACCCTTCCATGCAATTAGTCAAACCATTGGCACCTTTCATACCATACGCTAGTAGGATGAACAATTGTGTTGTAGATATTATTTGTACTAACCACACAAGTTGCAGATGAAACGCCTTCCTTGATCAACAAATTTCATAAAGGGATTTACGTAGGCCTTGCAACGTGAGCAACGAACAGGACCACTCTCCCCAAAATCAACAACCTATAAGAGCATTAGGCATTAAGCCCAAATATCTATTTAAATAAATTTACAGTAATTCTTGATTGAAAGCAGCATGTCAGATATAGGAAAAGGTGAACATAGGAGCATATTTCAATAAAAGCAGAAAATTATTAAGACAAGAAGAAAAAATTACTAAGAGATGGGACAAAAAGGAATCTTCCTAAACAAAAGAATCGAACAAAAAACAACCAAGAAAGAAGAGAAAGTCAACCTAACAAAGCCTCTCAATCCCTCAACAACATAAGGAATATAATTAAACAGCTTCTATCCACCACTACAGCTATACAAAATATGATTTGAAAAAAGTATCTATAGGGCTGAACAACGGCAGTGACCTTATACTAGTGTAAACAATCATGAAATCTTAAAACAAAAGAAGCGTTTTTATCACCACTTAAGCAAGTACTATCAAATATGAGAAAGAAAAAGCAAGTAACAATATGAACAAGAAATCCCAAAAGCAGTTATGGGTTTGTTAATTTGTTTATTTAAGGTTAGAAAGGAAAAAAAGAAAAGCATTTTTCTGTCCTAAAGCTACTCTTCATATAACACATAAACTCCTTTTTTAAAAAACTTCAAAAAAAAAAAAAGTTATCTTAAAATTTTGTTTACATGTATTTTAATTGAAAAAACATTTCTCTCTTAATAAAAGCACAAACAAAGGGAACTGGTTAATGAATCCTTAAAATGGAAGGAATGTTTTTCCAATCAAGAAACACCTGGCCAGAAGCTCAAGCAAAATTAAACCAAATATCTAGCAGGCCAGCATACATTTGAAAAAGATCAAGCAAAATATTATCTTTTCATTCATTTACTTGACATAATGATACCATGTGAAATGCATAAAGTTACCCTACCAGACTACAGGCTCTGTAATTCAAAATTTTAGTTAACTCTAGAACTTCAAAAGAGAACAATGACCAATAACAGAAGCTTTTACTGTTAGCACTTCAATAAAAAATACTGATAGATGCAGAATCTTCAAAAAATAAAATAATCATCATTACTTGGAGGGGCTCCTCTGATTGATGTGGAAGGGCCAAAGGTTGGACTAAAACAGCCAACTGCATTCCTGATGTTGCCAAAAGGTCAGCAGTGAAAGGAATCTGTTTCATTTAACAAAAAGAAAAATACACATGAGAAGAAATCAATGAGAGAAATCTCAACATTTTCAAATTTAAAGTAACCAACCTCTGAACGTTACTGTTAGACTAAAGAGTTCTTTAAACAAAAACAAATTATACAGAAAGAGAGAAGAATATAGATTGAGAAATTAAACAATCAACAATATAGAAGCTGCAAAAGCAAGTGAATAAACAATACAGGTGAGAACTTATCCTTGGCAAAAAAACTGAAAAAACTGAAAACAGCAAACCAAACAGGCCCCTAGCATTTCTATAACCTAATTCAAAGGTAAAAATATATTGAAGAATCTAAATATGACCTGATTGATTGTGCACCTCATGTAACGTGGACTGCAGTTCCCTGTATCTCTTACAATGTAATCACTTGTAGCAGGCTGGGCCAAAAAATAAGAAATCATTGGAACAACGAAGAGTATGGATTAAATGCAATATATATAACTTACCAGAAAACATTAAGCATGACATCAGTTATGACAATGCACATTAGAAAGTTTTTATGAAAAAGGAAAAAGATAATAGTGGGGGAAAGGAAGCCTATAAACATAACCGAACCTAATAATACCGAAGGCCAAGAACATGCAAGCACATTTAGCAAGCTTTTCCCTCTTTCTCTAGTTTTTATTTTAAAAAAAATATATCAAGAATTATTGGATGAATACCGGAGGAATGGTTGCTTGATTGCCTTGACGAGTTTCATGGACGAGCACTGACGAACCAGGAGAAGGCCTTGGAATTTGATTGGGATCGATTTTTGAAGGCCCTGCCATTGGGGCTCCAGTTTGACCAACAGCAGGTGATATAGTAGTAGTCATTGATTGATTTGGCAGTGGTGGTGGCATGCCAAACATCCGAGGAGTCTGTGAAGGACCAGGTACAGGAGGAGGTGGTGCCACCTATGAAATTTCAAATACTCAGAATCCAGATTTATTTTAAAAAAATGAATAAGTCTTGAGGACATATTACAATTTACAACACAATTTGACAACTATGGTAAGATATTAGAAACACTTACTATCAATATGAGATGTTTAACACTTTCAAAATGCCCATTCATTTGTCTAAATCTCTATTATAGCAAACACTAATTTCTCAAACATATATGATAATCAGTTAATTACAGATTAACTAGATAACTGCTTGATCACAACTTCCCTTTTATCAGGTTAAGGTCCATATTTTTCAGAAACCATGATCCCAAAATCCTACCTGAGGTATAAATTAATAGAGCTATGCTACACAACAGAAAGAGCATATCATATTATGTCTGTGCTTCAAATTATGTTAGACTATTGTTGTAAACTCATTCAAAAAAATGCTGTCAGTAAAAATAAGATGAAAGACATTCAAATACACCAAAGTTCAGATAATAGAAAGCTACCTGCTGCTGGGATTGCATTTGCCAAGAAGGCGCTCCAAAAGGTGAAGCTGGAGGCTGCATTACACCTGGAGATGCCATGGGATATGGGAGCTGTGGTTGAGCAACCGGCCCTGGTGGAGTTCTCATTGTTGGAGGTCCAACAGGCGGTTGTGGCGCACTGCCAACTGGAGGAAAGCGCGGGGGACCTGCCAAACCACCAGCAGAAAATGCAGGTGGACCATTATTCATCAAGTTACCCGGTGCACCCATTGGTGGTACAGCTTGAGGAGTACTCATCGGCGGTGAAGCAAAAGGACTTGGACGGGCACCCAGAGTTGGTGGCTGTGGAGGTGCAAGTGGACGGGCAGGTGGAGAACCACCAGGGGGAAAAACCCCAGACACTGGTGGTGCACCACTACCTATAGGTGATGGAAGAGAACCAGGAGGGGGTCTCGACACAAACGACGGAGGTTGACCTAGAGGTGGCCCAGTGGGCCTTCCAGGGGCCACATTTGGGGGTAATGTAGATAACGGTGGTCCAGAAGGAGGCCCTGCAGGCCTCACCATTGCTCCTGGAGGTGGACCAGGGCGCGAAAACGGAGGTGAGGAACCGGGAATCCCTGGCGATGGCGCAGCTGAAGAAGCGAAAGGAAGTGGCTGGCCAAAGGTGGGAGGTCTAGAAACAGGGTTTGTGGTCATAGGAGGCCGATTAAGATTCAAATTTTGCATATTATCTGCTAATACATCAGGTGTACCCCTAATATTAGGGACATAATTAGGTGGAGGTGGCTGTGGTGTGTTACTTCCGGGTCTTGGTGCCCCTGGAGGCACAGGAGCAGCCATTACTGAATCAAATCAAATCAAATCCAAGGTCTCGAACCTACAAAAAATCCTCGTTCCTCTTCAACCAGATTACCAAATAAAACACCAGAAAACGATCCAAAATCTACAAAGAAAAAACACAGATTCACAAATCATTCCAATATTCCATAACAACAAAAGAGATCAAAGGGAGAACAACACAAGCATGCATGCGAGCAAATCTGCAATTATCGAAGCTGTTGGAATTCGTTAAAAAGCGAATTGCAATAACAAAGGGAATGGGCAAAACCTGGAATCAGATCGCTGGAATCTGCACAGTTTGGGACCAATTTTGAGGTTAGATCGGAGACGAGGGGTTTTAGAGAGTGGGGAATGGGCGACGAGCCTTTTATTAAATCAGCGCCTTTGTTTCTTTGGTCTCTGTCTGTAACTGTTTAAGGGGACGTTTGGTTCCCTTTTTTTCTTTTTTTTTTTTCCATTTACCAAAGCTACCCGAATTATTTCATAGCCAACTACCACTACTGCTACTGAGCCGAGGACATTTTAGTCCATTCGGAGGACTAAGGCCATCGGGTGCTCGTCACCTCTACTAATGAAAGAGTGACACCTGGTACTTCTTAGACCTACGTACAAAATTTTCTTTAGATAGCTTGGCTTAAATTACTTTTCTATTTTTCTCCCAAAATGAAAATTGCATTTAATACTTCCTCCCTAATCAGATAAATGGGAGCTTTTTTTTTTTTTTTTATCTATTTAGTATGAGTTTGGTTTTGCATTTGTAAAATTACTTTTAGATATAATTGATTCTGTCAATTGATTTAGTTATAATTAATTTTAAAATAAAATGATTTTGGATGTATTTGTTTTAAATCTTAAAAAATATGATTATGAAGCTTAAATTTTATATTTAATTAAAAAATTTAAAATATATATTTTTTCATAAACTACTTTCTTTATCTTTTACAAAAAAGCCTAGAACTAATTTTTTTTAAGATTCTTATTATTTTTTTAAAAGTATTCAAATGCATGAAAAGTGATTTTTTAGAATAAAAAAATGATTTTAAGTTGAAAAAACAGAAACAAACGCACCTTTAATTATTCCATAATCAATTATAGAGGCAATAATTGATTTTGAATTTCTGACTAAATTGAAAATTGAACATGTTTCCAACTGACTAAGATAAATTTAAGGCCATTAGAATCTATTCTAATCTCCAACCAAACATATTGTTAACATAGAGTGGTAGATATTATTTCTACTTCATATGTGGTCTTGAGTTTAAGCTCTTAATAGAGTGATCAGTGTCAAGAGAGCTATATCTATCAAATGCTAATAAAGGATTGTCTATGATGAAATAATATTTGTGGGAGACAATAAAAAAAAAATTATGTATTGTTAGTATAAATGAGTTTTACATAATTATTTAATCATATTTTTTTTTATAAAACTTTTAAAGTACCTGATAATTGAGTCAATTTTTGTATATATCAATATGTTGAATTTCTGTGTAGTGTCTATACTTTATCTCATATTAAGTAATTACTATAACTTTTTAAAATTCGAATGTAAGTCCTCAAAACCTTTTTCGGAACTAGTGAATGATTTTTTCAAGCATTGTCAAAACAAATCCGTTATCATGTAACTGCTACTTCTTTTTTCAGATACATAGAAGTTTAGGTTGACTCATGTTTATAAGATCTTTAATTTATCAATATTAAAATAAAATAATCTTTTGAATTTAATTGAAATTTTGTATCTATAGAAATAAAATACAAATAATAATTATTATTATTAAAATAATTTTAATTCATGATGATAGATATTATAAAAAAACATGATGGTCAACTTTAACTTAATTGGTGAATAAAATGGTCATATTTTAATTAAAGAGTTAAAGTACTTTCTTCTCCTAAATCTAAAGTAAAGATTTTCTCCCTCTCACCGTCATTCAAAGGATAAAAACATTTGACTGAGGTTTCTTTTTTCCCTTGAAAACTATCATAATTATTTAAGATGAAATAGTTTTTTTTCCTTTCTTTTTTTTTTCCCTCTATTTTCACTCATTCTTATCCGATAATAATTTTTTTGCATAGAGTTTAGGGTAATAAAGACAAAAGAAACTAAACAACAGATAATTTCCACTATTGACTTAATCATGTGCTCAAGTTAATGTACAAATTTGTATAATTTGTATTGAATTAATGTACATACAATAAATGAATATTTTGTTTATCTTGACAATTTCCAAATAATTTAAATCGAGCCTTATCAACTCAATTAAAACCAACAAGAGAGTTATGTAATGATAGAAGCACGTTAGCACACTACAATCCCATAGAAAACCTTAATTATTCCCTGTGAGAACACCAAAGGGGTAAACATCAATACACCAAAAAAGATTAGCTTGGTATCCCTCTCGGTTGCTAGTGCTTATATTGTCGTCCATCAAAGAAGGGATCCAATCTCTAGTAATTGGAATCTCATATGGAAGTGGCTTGGTCCCAAATGTTTTTACAGTTTCATGTGGCTCCTTTCCCATGACTAGATTTTGACCAACACTTGTCTCAACCACCTGTTTGGGAGAAGCCTGTACTGTCGTTGATTTGATGACGGTCCTGAAACTCCCATGCATGTGCTTGAGGGCTGCCCCTAGCCTTCCGTGTCTAGATACATATTACAAAATCTCAGCATATTGCCTCTTTCTTTGGTGTTGATCGCGAAGATTTGGATTATGATCAATCTCAAGAACCCCCTTGGATTTCATAAGGGGGTCAACTGACAAAATAGTTTCTTCACTTGATGCTGGATGTTGTGGTTGTGGCTACCACAGGCCTCCACATAAGATTATCCACAATCAAGCTTTAGACATAAAGGCAGCGAAAACACTCTTCTTTGCTTTCCTCGATCAGATTTGAAACCTTTATTAGGTGGCAGCCCCACGATTGGTTAGTTAAAAAGCAGCACTAGCCAAGTTGGGTGTGGTAACATTGCTAGATCCCCAAATGGCATGTGGTGTTATGAATTTTCTTTCAGGATTGGGACATGCATAGCTTTTAAGGCATAATTGTGGGGGATTCGCATTGACTTAGATATTGCCTGAGAGAAAGGTTTCAGGTAGATTCTAGTGGAATGTGATTCTAATTTCCAAATCCACTTTTGTCATTCTTACCAATAAGGACAGGAGTCAAAACCACTCCAATAAACTCATCATTAGCTTCGTCTACAGGCGTATTCAACAAGATTGACAAATCGTGTTCAACCATATTTGTAGAGAAGTCAATCGTTGTGCGAACTGGCTTGCCAAAGAGAGTTTAAATGAGTTATGGGCTTCAATTGTGGGACTCTCCCCTCTCCAGTTTAGTTCCTATCCTATGATATCGGGGTTTCTTTGTTCGTTTAGTTGCTATTTGAATTTTTTTCATTGTGGGCTTTTAACCCCTTTCTATACCCGAAAAAAGAGAGGGGGGTGATACCCTTGAAAAAAACAAAAAAACAAAAAGAGAGAGATCAACTCATTAAAATGATAATTGAAAACCCGGGGATGTGGTCGAGTGGTGAGAGATTCGTTCACTCTTAATCAAGGTCAGAGGTTCGAATCCTGACCTTGGGTATGAAGAAACCTTAAATCTTTGGTACCATTGTCATGCTTTGAAGTCTTTCTAACGCGAGGGTTAGTTACTGTGTTCGATGGTGGATACCTTTGGTCGTGTAACAAAAAAAAATGATAATTGAAAGTTTGAAACTTTGCTTAAGAAAAATAATTGTTAAATTGTTTGAACCAATCAAACATTTGTTTTGTTACCCCCCGTATATGTAGTTGATTTATCTCCCTTAAACACAATTATTTGATGTTGTATCACTCGTTGACAACAATAAGAAATACAGAACGAAAAATCAAGCAAGCCATCACATAGTTGGGACATGAGACGACAAGAAAACAAAGAAAAGTAAAAAAAAAAAAATAGAGAGGAAGAGCGAAAGGGGGAGTATACAGCGAGACAAAAGAAGGGGCATAGGGGACCCTAAATTATAAAAGTTCAAGTCTGGCTGGTGCCTATTTTTCATTCAAGTCCACTTTTTGGCACTGGACTGCGTCGCTAGTATTGCTCCCCACTCGATTCATTTTGTCATCTCTAGCCCAACCTAACACAAGAAAGAGACAACGGGATACTTCACCGATTCCATCCACCATCATCATCATCGATATTCTTCGTGAGTGCCTCTCCGTTGTCATTCATCACCTTCCCAATCCCTTGTCAGAGAACAATTAATGCAGAGTTGCAAATCGCTAACACATGGCCTTGGAGGAATGATATACCAAACCAAGCAAACGTTTTTCACATTCACGGCATAATCGTGGGTGCAGTGGGTAAAGTGCTGGTAACTTATATCAAACAATAACCAGGGTAAAAAAAATCTTCATATTGAGGACCTGTATGGTATCAACAATTCAACGTTACTTTCTTAAGAGCGCCAAACATCAATTGTATATAGAACTTCAATTTTGTTTTTTCTTTTTTAAAAATTCGAAATGTAATGAATGAATGCTAGGAGATTAGGCGGTGCCAGTGCGTGCTCCCACCGTCCCCTTTTATTGCCACTGGAACCACACTTTATTCTTATTTCTATTTCTCATAATGAAAAACTAAAACTAAAAAGCGCATCACAGTTCAGATCAAGTAGTTTTTGTTTAGAAGGGGAAATTCCACGTCGGCAAGCAGTTACAAAAATGGTAACAAAATCAAAGCATCAAAAACCACACCTCACACGCTCACACGGCACGCTTCTCACTACTCACATCACATCACAACAGGAACGTGACGACTAGTATCGAATCTCGATCCCTTTTTTTATTGCAACTCACTCGCACACTCACACACTCACACACTCCTACACTTGTTGCTCTCTTTTACTTCCATTTTCGTTCATTTTCATTTCCATGCACTCTTAAAACTCTCATCATTTCTCTAACTTACCTCTCTCTCTCTCTCTCTCTCTCTCTCTCGCATTCTGCTGTAACCGCCGAACATGGTGACGCTAGCAACCGCCTTTTCTTTCACGCCGGAGGCCGTTCCCAGCGGCGACGACGCACCGCTACGCTGCCGGTGACTCCGCCGCTGATATGGTGCCGGAGGCCAAGGTCCTCCCTCTCCGGCGCACCCTTGCCGTTGCGCTCCTCTTCGCCACCGTCTCTCTCTCGTGCTTGGTTCTCTTGAGAGATGTCGATTCCTACCAATTCTTCTCCGGTTTCCCTTCCTCTTATCCGCTGCCTAGTTTCCCGAGAATCTTTCCGTCGGCGTCCTCGGATCCAACGGCGGTGCGTTCCGTTTCCTTGCTTTCGTGTTCTTTTTCTTTCTCGTGATTTCTATTTTCTCTTGATGGTAAAGCAAATGTAGTCAATTAGTGCGTTGTTGTGCTGATTTGAAAGTGATTCGGAGTCTGTTTTCTTTTAAGGACGTATTTGAATGAAGCTGTGCTAACTCGTGTTTCTACAGCTGTTGCTATATATGCGTATGCTTTTATCTTACTGATTTAAATGCAATTTTAGCTGTAATTTCTTTTGAGAGTTTGAATATTCCGCGCATTGTGTTCTAGAAAGTGTAATTTGCGCATAGAATCGAGAGACGGCGGTGATTTGCGAAATTTATAGTAAGAAGTAGTAATTACGATGGTTTTGGACTAAATCTGTTATTAAGTTTAGGAAGTTGATATATATATATATGTGTGTGTGTGTGTGTGTGTGTGTGTGTGTGTATTTGCAAGTTCCGTAGAATTCCGATTTCCGAGTGAGGACTCATGAATGTAAAATCGGATAAATTAATTTCGTAAATTGGAACTTGCGGAAGCATCACTCGAGTAAGATTGATTAGAATTTAGAAATGTGGAAGAATAAATTTCTGCATATTGAATGGTTGGATGTGGAGTAGTCTAAGGAAGACTAGCTATCATCAACTGCGAATGATAGGTAAATCGAAATTCTGATTTGTCAAGTTCGCCAAAGCTTACTTTGCGGGCTCGTAAGTGCTGCTCATACTTCCACATATACGCGGCATTGTGTATTAAAAAATAAATGGAGATTGCTATTGACTGGTGATTTGCTGGTATTAAATTCTTGTAGCTTTTGTTGATGTTGAATTTTCGGCCAGTGTAGGAAAAATGTGGATAGATTGCCCTCTCCTTGCAGGGTCGGTGTTTTTGTACTTGAGAGTCACTCCTTGGTCTTACAAATAAGGTGAACCCAACCATGATTTCTTGTAAACTAAATCCATTAATGTTTAATTTAGTTCTATTAGCATAACCTGCATTAATATTGGTATATCATTACAATTTTATTCTGAGAATATACCTGCCACTTCGGTCAGAAGGATTGCTTATTTTACTGTAATGGTTTATTTGCGCAAATTGTCCATGGAAAAGGCAATCATATTCTTTCTTCATTCTAAATCGACTCTTTTGCAGACTAGCAATGAATATCCACTTGAAAAGATCCTCAATGATGCTGCTATGAAAGACAAAACTGTTATCCTGACCACGTTAAATGAAGCATGGGCAGCTCCAAATTCAGTCATTGATCTTTTCCTTGAGAGCTTTAGAATAGGAGATCAAACCCGTAGGCTTCTAAACCATTTGGTAATCATTGCATTGGACCAAAAGGCATTTGCACGCTGTCAGGTTATACACTCCCATTGCTTTTCTCTTGTCAGTGAAGAAGCGGACTTTCATGAAGAAGCATACTTTATGACTCCTACCTACTTGAAGATGATGTGGAGAAGGATTGATTTCCTACGTTCTGTTCTTGAGATGGGTTACAATTTTGTGTTCACAGTAAGTTCTTTTATCCCGTGACTAACATCTTCGAGCTCACATTGCCTGATTCGTCTTTAATTTTATCAGCCATGGAAACATTCTCATTTTTCACAAGTTGTGATGGTTGTTTTTGTCATTGGTTTTCCTCAAAAAGTATTAATGAGTTAATCGATTGGCATTACAAGTAAATAATATATCAGTTGCAGCAATTGATCTTTTAGGCTAAGGTATGGAGTATGCTGCAATTTTCTTTTAGTTTGATTGGGAAATGTAAAATTCGATAATGGCTGTTGTGAACAAATTAGAAGGTCATTTTCATTTCAATTATTATTCCTTAGGTACTATCATGAAAAATTTAAAACATCCGTTCTCTCCTTCCCACCTTCTAACTATTTTCCCAATTCCAGACATCAGAGTTAAAGATGCGGCAAAACTGTTTTCTGGACCTAAAGATCTGCTTCTACCCTTCATTTTTTTAATTGTAATTGAATTGATGTAACATTAATATCAGGCTTTTGCAAATGTCCTTTGAATTTACCAAATCGAATCCCAATTGATGAGAGCAAATATATTAGTACACTGTACAGAGTTTCATGTAGCAAAGTTTATGACTATGCATTTTATGGTTGCTACTATATTGTATCTTCCTACATTTTTCCCCAAAAAAGCAGAAAAATATAAAAAGCAGAAGACTAAAAAATCAATATGAGAAGCTAGATACATTTCTAAGGTGTCTTATTTTTGTGTTCCTCTTATAGGATGTTGATGTCATGTGGTTTAGGGATCCTTTTCCAAGGTTTCACCTCGATGCAGATTTCCAGATAGCATGTGATCATTTCACTGGTATCTTTCATGATGTACAGAACAGACCCAATGGAGGGTTCAACTTTGTAAAGTCCAATAATAGGTCAATAGAGTTTTACAAATTCTGGTACTCTTCACGAGAAACCTATCCTGAATACCATGACCAAGATGTCCTCAATTTCATCAAGGTTCACCCTTTCGTAACCGATATTGGACTTAAGATGAAATTCTTGGATACAGCTAATTTTGGTGGGCTTTGTGAACCAAGTAGAGATTTAAATCAAGTTTGTACAATGCACGCAAATTGTTGCTTT
>JAVHNL010000549.1:0-50000 GCA_031216105.1 Dalbergia cultrata
AACACCAAGCAAGTATCTTAAAAGTTTTATTGGAAAGATCTAACATCTATAAATCATTTGACTCACGTTAACGATATGTACAAATTTTCTCTCGTAGACTTTATCATTTTTTTTGTTCTACAAATTATAGACTTTTTTGGGCTACCCATTAAGTTTTTTGTCCTAGCTGACATGAATTTTCAACTGGAGCCCTAATTATGAAAATGAAAAAAAATGGATTGAAATTAAAATGGGTATGTCCTGGAAGTCTTTGTCTTCAAGCTTTCTGAAAATTTTGATTGCCTTTAATTAAGATTTTTTTTTTTTTTTTTAGCTTGTGAATTTTCTAATAATTTGTTGTTTGGCATTTTTCCATGGTAACAGATCCAGATGCGGAGGTGATAGCACTATCTCCCAAGACCCTAATGGCAACAAACAGGTTTATATGTGAGGTGTGCAACAAAGGGTTCCAAAGGGAGCAAAACCTACAGCTCCACAGAAGAGGACACAACCTGCCTTGGAAGCTTAAGCAGAAGACTACAAAAGAGCCAAAGAGAAAGGTTTATCTGTGTCCTGAGCCCACATGCGTCCACCATGACCCTTCAAGGGCACTTGGTGACCTCACTGGGATTAAGAAGCACTACTCTCGCAAGCATGGTGAGAAGAAGTGGAAGTGTGACAAGTGCTCCAAGAAGTACGCCGTTCAATCCGATTGGAAAGCCCATTCTAAGACTTGTGGCACCAGAGAATACCGATGTGACTGTGGCACCCTCTTCTCCAGGTAACAACAACTATAACAACAATTTCAATATAATTATTATCTCTCAATTGTAATTTGTTATCCTTTTTTCCAGACAGTTAATTATTTCACTAATAAGCTTTTTGTCAATTGTTTTTAATAATCATGCAATATAATTTCAATTTTAGTCTTGCTGGCTAATAGATAGATGGATGGATCGATAGGCTAGCTGAGTTCACAGAAAAGGTGATGAACAACGGAAGGGGAAGAAGTGTTTGGCTGGGATTTGGCTAGTTTGGGTTGGGTTAGGGCTTATTAGATTCTTTGAATTGGCTATAGGGAGGAAAGGGGCTTAGATGCTTTCTTTATGTGATGAGGTTGGTTTCCTTCCAATTTGATTGATTAAGATTCTGTCCTTTCTTCGTCCCTTTCTCTCTCGTATGGTTTCCTTTGTCATCTTTCCTTTCTGAATGGTACGGTGGCCAAGTGAAATAATGGAAGAAGGAAACATCCCCCACGTGAAAAATCTCTGGAAACTGCCTTGGTCATAGGGTATCAAAAAAAAAAAAAACCCACATATTCACACACGGAGGAACAGCACCCTCTTTCTTCTCTCTCCCCGCCAAAAAGCACGAAGGAAAAAAAATGAGAAAAAAACCCCACCTTTCCTATTCTACCTCGGAAACACCGCTTTAATTTTCGCCCACTTTTGTTTCTTTTTTTCTTTTCCCCCTCCTATTCACGTGTTGCTATGCCATGAAGAGGAGAGAGAGAAAGAGCCTGTGTGTGTGTTTTTGTGGTGTTGTGTTGTGTTGTTACTGGCTTTGTTCTCTTCTGGGTTGGCTAGATGTGTTCAGTACTGTGCTCTTGCAGGTGCTCCTTTTCATGATAACGTTAGGCCCTAATCAAGCAATCCACTCTTTCTCTCTCTCTGTTTCGTTTGCAGGAGTAGTACTTTTTCTTTTTTTCTGTTTTTCTTTAACATGATTTCAAGTTTAATTTTGGAGATGCTGAGGGGTCATGCTGTGTTCGGATCAGAAACTGCAGTGCCTAATAATGAGTGTACATGATTTATTAAAAAGTGGGTACATCTTTTGTTGACAACTTTTGATGATGGCTTAGGGAGTCAAACTCAATCCAGTTTTTGAGCACACTCAAACCCGTTATCGTTGTTGTCTCAATCCAGTTTTTGAGCACACACAACCCCGTTATCGTTGTTGTTGTTGATTGATCACTTTTCCCAACATTGATATATTCTTCTGTTCCATTTATTGCACACCCAGTTCTTAATATGGCACTCTTGATTGATTGATTAATCTTTTAATCACATTTTGGCAAATTGGTCCACCAACCGGCCTCTATCCTAGTTATGTCCTCTTGGGAACTTTTAGTTATCGTCTTAATCACTTGTAGTGTTATTCACATTATTACTCTCTATCCAACCATTCTCGTTTCAGCCCCGTCTCTTCATTTTTCTTTTCGGAAAAAAAAAAAGAAAAAAACTAAACTCGTTTCATAAATACATGCAAATATTTGTCCTCGAGTTAATTAAGACTTTTAATGTCTCTTATTCGAATTCTAATATTTCTTTACCGTATTTTCCGCCTAAGATTACCATTGTCTTCTACTTGGAAAAGCCAAGTCCCTTATCTAGTAATCTATGTATACTTCAAAGATCCGTGACAGCTTGAATATCGTTTTTTTGTAGCGCTTCTGTAGTGAACTGTAATTAACATGTAACTCTCTTTTTTTTCTTTTTCTGTATAGGTTTAAAAATCTCTCGATGAAAGAATTTCGTCTTCAATTATATATATACTCGGGAAATTTACCAAATTAAACCTGATAGCTGTAATAATGCAACAATTACTGGTTAGAAAAAATAAAGAATGCAACAATTAATTAATCAACTAATTGGGAATGAATTCAGTAGTCTAATTCTTTAATTAGTTTTCGATGATAAACTTTCATTTTTTCTTACACATCCCAGCTGATGTAATTTAATAATTTCTTTCCAAACCAACAATGCAAATTATAAATTTCGTCTTATTATCTTTTTTTGTTTAGCGAAATTGCATTTTATTTTAATGCTTTGCAAATTGGTACGGGAACTGATCATCAGCTACGAGATTTCATTGCCGTTGTTAATTACCGTTCTTACACAATGTCTAAATACTTGCCATTCATTTTTTTTTTATTGCTACTTGAAAGTTTAATCAATTAATTCCAATGTATTAGAATTAATGCATGGTGAAAGTCGAGCTTATTCAATGACAAGTGATGAAAAACATTACAAACTTAAAAAAATCAAATCCTAATTACACAAGATATGATCTATTGAATTATTTGTGAACAATGCAGGCGAGACAGTTTCATCACCCACAGGGCCTTCTGTGATGCACTGGCTCAAGAAAGTGCAAGGCAGCCACCCAACCTGAGCAGTGGCATCGGGAGCCACCTATATGGAAGCAGCAACAACATGGCCTTAGGCTTATCTCAGGTGGGTCCCCACATACCCACCATGCAAGACCATACCAACAACACCATCACCCAATCTAGCAGCCATGACCTCTTGCGTCTTGGAGGAGCTGGTCGAACCGGCCAACTAGACCACATCCTCCCACCATCCATAATTAGACCTTCACACCAAAGTATGCCCCCATCAGCAGCTTCATTCTTCATGAATGAACAATCAACACAAAACTATCACCATGACCAACAAGGCTTGGTGCACAGCAAGCCATTGTTCCAAGGACTAATGCACTTGTCTGACCTTAACAACCATCAAAACAGCAGCAACATAGATAATTCCCCATCAGGTGGTGGAGGAGCCAATAATAACAACCTCTTCAACATTCCCTTCCTTTCAAGCAACAGTACTAACAGCAGCACAAACTCCTTCTCTGAACAGTTCAACAACAGTGGAAGTTGCAGTGGAAACAATGAAGGGACCAATAACAATTTCTTCACTGCGGGTAATAGTGCTATAATGGGTGTTGGGGGTCATCATCACCAAACAACCTCATCGTGTGCACCTCCACTCTTCAGCACTTCTCTCCAAAGCAACAACAACAACAACACAAGCAGTGCCATGTCTCACATGTCCGCAACTGCACTCCTTCAGAAGGCGGCACAAATGGGTGCAACTTCTTCCAGCAACAACGGCACTGCATCACTTCTCAAGAGCTTCGGAAGCGCTTCCTCTAGCAGCGGATCAAAAACTGAACATCATCATCATCACAGGCCAATGATTAATAATGCCGCTGCTGCTGCAGCTGCAAACTATGGAAGCATTTTTGGGAACGAACAGGGCAACCTGCAGGACCTTATGAACTCGTTTGCTGCTGCTAGTGGTGGCGGCAACACTTCCATCTTCGAAAGTGCAGGAGGGTCTTCCGTAGGGATCGCTGGGTTTGAAGCATACGATCATGGCTCCAATAGGGACCCGAAACTGCAGGGTGTGAGTATTGGAGCTGGCTCTGATAGCCTCACTAGGGACTTTCTAGGTGTTGGTCAGATAGTGAGAAGCATGAGTGGTGGTGGTGGTGGAGGGGTATCGCAAAGAGAACAGCAACATCAACAACATGGATTCACCTTGAGCTCTTTGGAGGCAGAAAGAAGAAATGCTGCGCCGCCAGGCCAATCTTTTGGCGGTGGTGGTGGTGGTGGACGGAATTTTCAGTGAGAAAAAATCGTCAACAGAAGCAAAAAAAGTACAAAGGTACGTGTCGACACTATAATTGGCACACACTGATTATTATTATATTGTTATGGTTAAAGCAGGATTTGTTGGTAAATGTGTCTGGGGTTTGTACTTTTTACTGTTTCATTGGTCCATGAGTTTTAGAAAAGATGCTATCCTTTTTTTTCTTTAATTAATATTTTTGAGAAGAGAGAAAAAAGGTTTGTTCAGAAATAGGGTGTGCTCTGACAAGTTGTCTTGCATGGGGTGGACAGCGACGTTCTGCATAACTTTGTTTCTTCTCTTGTCTTCTCGTTTTTATTTTCTTTCATTTTTGGACATATTTTGGGTTGGCAGAGTCACGAGTGCCTAGCTGGTGGGGCGTGAGTGTGACCCAACAAGTATCTGCTCTGCTCTTATCAACATGCCATTGCCACATCATACAGTGTGTTATCTATATATATAATATAAAGCCTACACCTCTATTGTCAACATAAAATATCTTCGGAAAGCTTTAATTTTTTTTACTACTTTCAGAGAATGTTTGATGCTGGAGGAATTTCAGAAATTTAATGTACGTGCAATAAATGTTAGCTTATCATTATCGAATTATGAGCATTGTTTTTTTAATCTCTGTGTTCCGCTTATTAACTTGATGAAATTTTGTGCAAAGTTTAAACGGTAATTTTCTGCCTGGTAGATATTGTAGATAGATGCAATTTTTTTTATACGAATAAACGGTAAAACAATTTAAATTTACTTCCAGTAATTTTATACTTCTATTTAATTTTTAAAGCCGTTTTATAAAATTTACTCAATCATAACCTAAGTTTTCACTGATAGTGAGGGATATTCATATTAAATTCTCCCAATCCCATCTAATTTATCTACTACCTTTAAGACGAAAGTATTTGTTGAATTTGATGTTACAGATCAAGTTTAGTATTTTCATTTGGTCGCATCTCTATAGTCTATGGGTGGACTTGATTGAGTAAGTAAATGTGCATGTGCTTTTGAGAGAGCTTAGATTCTACTCCTATGTTTTGAGGTTTGGATTCCTGGCACTTCTTCATTGCCTGCCTCGTTTTACTTTTTTGAAACTTCTTGTCATTAGATGCTACTAGTCTACTGTATGTCGCGCCATATATAGGCCAACTCGAGTTAGGAATTTTTCTAATTTAGCCAAGTAACGATCATATTTTTGGAATTATTATTTAGTGTTTCCGGGTCAATCAGCATCAATAAGAAATCCAGTTATTCATTGTTTGGCATTTTGCAGGGGATTTCAACTTGTTCCATTGAAACTTGACTATCTAGCATCATCTAATTCGGTTTTTAAGAGCTACAGCATGGGATCGTTGGACTTTACTGATGGCGCAAGCAATTTAGGCTTCTTCAACTCCGTCACATCTTTCCTTTTCCTTTTCTTCTTTTTTTTATTTTTCAATTCGAATTATAAACAAAGCTAGCTTCAAGATTTTCATGGTTTTAATTTTATACATTTTGCTATTGGATAACGCATTAGTTATATTTAAATTCGAGTACCAGTTATGACTTATGACCTTGTTCACATGCGTTTCATGTATAAATGTGAATGGACAGATCTAGACTATTAATGGTCCCCTTTAATATAGAATGGGCTTGACCGTGGATGTTATAGGTTGTTAATTGGGCCCATCGAATAGCCTATAAGGTCCTCAAGCTTGACTATTAAACTTGGACTAGTCTTTTGTGGACCAAAAAAGAGAATTTTTGAGTCGTGTGGCTTCAGTACAAAACATTAAAGTCATGTGGCTCAGCTTTTTAATCTTGGTCAAAATATGGCCCAACTTGTCCTCACTCTGTATACGAGTGGAAATTGGGTTTCAGACCGGAAAAGAAATATGAACTTCAGTTGACCAATAACTTAAAGGAACTCACTAGAAAAATTTTCTATGTTAAGAATTTTCACGATTTGGTGATACCTGAAAAAGAGTTGTTAACTGTTGAATATTTTAGGCCCATATATAAAGCAGATATGTAATTGCCATCAAGATAAGAGGGATCCATTCCCTGATTAATTAAGCAATTGTAGGGGATGGAATGATTCCTTTCCCAAATTATTACTAAAAACAACTTGCCTCTAAATCAGGGAAGCCACTAAGATTAAGTCAGTTGTGAGAGGTTTGGATAGATTATGATCAAGCTACATATTCAAATCTCATTGTCTTTTAGATATTAAAAAACAAAAAACAGAAACATTTTTTAAGTCCGGTGGCTTGGCTAGTATTTTACGTCGCGTGGCTTGTCTTTCTCTTGCTCCCACTAGTTGAGCTAGTATTTTACGTCACGTGTATACGTTCTGAATTATACCGGTCCATTCCCTTAAAACAAAAAAATTATACTATATGAAAATTAAATTCCAAAACAAATATGTAATGGTCCATTTTTCGAAAGTATTCCTTTTCAACTTTTCGCAAAGACAGCGAGGCGTGGGTAGCCAACTACGAGGGTTGGGCTGAGAGAAGGAGCAACGAAACTGGCCGTGACAATGGTATAGAGAATAGACAGTAATACAGAAGTGTTTACAGTATAATAAAATTACACAACAAATACATATTATATACTTTATTATTATTGGATGTGATGAATGAATGGAGACCATACATTACATTCAATTCAATGATAATAAAATGTGTGATGTGCATTTATTGTGTAATTTTATTGTATACCGAATATTATTAAATAATAATAATAGTGATTGGAGTGGCGGTGAAGAAAAGGGTAGGGAAAGAATGTCGACATGACAAGGATACAGGGCGCTTAGTTTATCTTTAAATGTTAATTCATTTTATATATTTGAGTTAATAATTATAAATATGTTACACTTTTTGTTTTGTATTTCTTATTGTAATTTTTTTAGAAAATGATAAATGTCTTTTTCTAAGGATCATTATCTTTCTCATAAAATTTTACAAACCAGAAACACAAAAACACACTAGTATTTTCATAATTAAATACATTCGTTATAAATATAATCAACTAAACAAATACGATCCCTTCCTCTTAACCTTGAGAATATATTATAAAGAAAATAATTTTCATGTAATCTAAAATAACTTTATATTTTCATAAAAAAAAAATCTAACATATCTATTTCCATGTTATTACCTGTCATAATATGGTAATTTTCATTATTTCTACTCGATAACAATGTATAGTAGTTTATCAACGTTACTATATAAAAGTTCGTCTTTTTTAAACCATTTTTCAGTCGAAAGTTTACTAAACATCAAATAGTCTGGCTTAAGATAAATCATCAAATTATAGTGTTAAGACTCAAAATGCTAGCTATTTTTCTCATTCATCGGAATCAAAATTTCCAAAATAATAATAAATACCAAATCACTTCACTTAAGCATACAAAACTTTGATTATTATACATCAAACTCTAACCAACTACACAAATGCATTTAACAATAAATTTCATATTTCGAAAGTTCTAATAAATTATTTATCAATCAAATCCCAATTGAGGCTTTCAAATGCCAATATACGGGACTTGCAAGCTTACATTCTACTGTGCTCCTACGAATTAGAAGAGGAATGTAAACATTTTTTTCATTATTTATCAATCTGTTAGCATTTATTAGTGATTTTTTTTTCTTTTTTAAGATTGAACATTTTCACCAATTTTACACCCATTACAAACTGATCCGATAGATAAGAAATTTAGACAAACTAGGTGACTATACATTAGAGTTTCATTTTGAAATTTATATCTAAACCCCGATATATGAATTGTGCGAAATTGAGACTTACAGGATGACAAGTGAAGGGGAACAAAAAATACCTCTTCATTCTTTTAATAATAGAAATAATGCATAGAGACCGTGTCTTAATTTCTTTCTCCTTTTATTTTGTCAGGATTTAAATTATTGCTAAATGCTCTGTAAACACCTCTCTCTCCCCACTCCTTAATATCCTTTTTTGTACTTTGTCATGCACTCCTTAATATCTTAAATACAATAAAAATGCAATAGCAATGTGCTCAAGAACAGTTCTCGACAAGAGCATTCACGATTCACGTATTGTTTCCCAACCGTTTAAAAAAGTCCTCAATTTCAACTAAACTGAATGTAGCAAATTTGACTGTGAGAATCAAGTAGGGTGTACAACTTGGCCAGCAGTGTACCGTTCAATTCACGCAGTATTACCCATCAAAGAAGTTTCAGCAAGGCTAATTAAATAGACGTACAAGCAGGATTCAAGGATAGGAAACAAATGCTGAAGAGCACAGATCACGCAAAATGAAATCATAGGCGACTTATCACAGCTTCCACCTCAGCTGGGGTATAAAGGTGATATGTTGGGGCCACCTTAGCAATGTCAACATTATTGGGAGTTACCTAAGATGAAATATACAGTGGAAACGAGTTATATTTTATTTTCCATCCAATTTCGGGAGGGCAAACAACGAGGCAAATATGCATTTAATTTTATCCTTACCTTCTCTTCCATAACTTGCTTCAGAATGGATAAAGCAATAGTCTCAGCTTCTTGAAGAGTTAGGTCCTGCATAACATAATAAAATAACATCAATTTTTCTAATTGTTACGCTATATTGATGCTTCTAGGCTTCTAGCCGTGGAAAAACAATACTTCAAAGCAAGCAAATAGTGAGGGAACAGATGGAAAATCCGAAATAGTTGAGAAACATGTTTATCTGGGCATGAATGGTGTATGTTAATTTAACATGTTTAAATTCTGGGATTTCAGGTAAAATGAATACAATGTTTGAATGTGTTTGTAACGGTATTAAGTTATTGTGCATGTTTACATTCTCTCTACCTGCCCTGCCAAAAATTAGGAGTATGAACTCTCCTCATTTCTTTAAGTTTTGACTCCTTTAACTATTAGTGAAATAAGTTCAGAAACAACCAACTGTAAGCATATTTATACCTTGTTGTACTGTTCTTGCAGAGAACTGTCTGCACCTTCTGAACCAGAGCCAATAGCTTTGGCATTGCATTGCCAAAACGTGCCAGATGGGTCAGTGTAATATCTGCAAGTAAGGAAATCTCAATTAAGAAAAATGGTGTCAACAGGACCAGCAGCAATCAACTAAACAGTATCATCTGATGACTTGATTAATTAAGCCTAGAAAAAAAAAAAAAAAAACTATGATGTGCATTTATTTTCTGTTTGAGCAATAAGCTGCATTACTGTAACATGAATAGGAAAACTGTTTACACTCAAGCCTTTGCCCCCCTTCTCATTTCCATTTAAGTAGGACAGAACAAGCGCTAAGTAGCAACCATGAACTGGTTTCTACAGAGAAGGTACAGATTTTAAAATCCGAAGACAATAAATACTCCTCTGAGAGTTGGCAGCTGAAATGCAAAAATATATTCTATTTACACCACAAATGAATGGGTTGGAGAAGGAGGTGTATAGCTGAAACTTAAACATCATTCTCTTTAAACCATAAAAATAAAGAATGATAAGGAAAGGTGCATCAATACTAAATTAATATGAAAAAATAACTCCACATTTCCTTTGAGAAAGAAAAAGGGAATAAAGCACAACTAAAGAGGATAAGTTATCCTCCAAGGATTTTGAAAAAAAGGATACAGAAAGAACTTCTTGGTAAATTAAAAAAGTTGATTATGTCAATAAGTGGTCTCTCATTAAACACTCTTTAAACAAGGTTAACCAGTCAAGTTATTTGTTGTTCATGCCAAGTTGCATTTCTTGTAATTCCACTGATACCCCAAGAAAAGCACAAGACACTACGAGCAACAGCATCAATTCCGTAAAGATCACAAATCTCATAGATTCAGAAAAATAGACTTTTAAAGAAATTACAGCTAAACACACACACACACCCAAAAACACAAAAAAAAGCCAATATAATAACTCCATCACATCACCCACAAGTAGCCATTGCTTAATTGAAGGAACAAAAACTTACAAACTAGGTCCATTCTCATCATGGCCAGCAATGAGGAGAGAAACTCCAAATGGTCGAGACTGCCATAGGGAAAAATAAATGGCATATGTCAAAATGTATAAACAATGATGACATGTTGCAATCTAATATCAAGTCAAAAATAATATTTAACTTCAAAATTTGAGCCGTTAATTGGAAGATGGAAGCAAATGAATGTAATTCACAATTTTGCTAGCATAACAAATATTTAAAGGGAGGCACATCATATGTTTTTCAGTAAAACTCAACACATACTGAAATTTTCAACGTTCTGAATCTTTCAAGCAACTAGGATCTCCTGTTACAGAACTACACTAAACAAGTATTGCAAAAGAAAATGGCTCACTGGCACATGCAACTGAATCAGTTGGTCCCAAAAGCACCTAACAGGGATGAATTACACCTTCAATTATTGTCCATTTCAACAATTGATGAAAGATGTGGATACAAATGAACCCCAAGATTTAAAAGTAATAATAGCTCTGTTTATTTCTCCCATGTGATCAAATGCAATCTAAAAAGCATCAGAATGTGAAGCAACTTAGCAAGAAATGTTCATGAACTGTTGGGCATAAATATAGCACCATGAGCCAAAAACAAAAATAGACTTGGATATCAACGCTTAAGTTCTTTACCATGGACTCTTCATCACCTTCACCAAAACGCAAGGCTAAATCACAAAGAGCTTGGGTTGTAGACTCCACAGTCATTGGTTCACCATAGGAGAATCTATGATTCTGTGAACAATAAACCAACATATATCAATAATTAGCTAATCAACAAGCTGCTAAGTCCTATAAGGTTAGGAATACCTGAGTTTCCACCCGTGCATGCTCAACAAGTGTTCGAGCATCAGCAATCAATCCACTCATTGCGCAACCTATATGCTCATCAATTTCCATAATCTTCTCCACACTGCTAGGTTCCTGAAAGAGAATTTAAACAAAATATCATAAAACATATTTCATGCAAGCGAATAAATCACAATGCAGAGGAAGTGATTACAACAATACAATCATATTTCTTCAAGTCACATAAAACCCAGATGAAATAATTAGAAGTTTTATTATTACATCTAGAACCTAAAAACAAATGATCCAATCCTTTGGCCTTTGCCACCAAAGAAAAATAATCTCTCTTCACCTAAAACAAAATGTATAATAAAAGTAGAAGCCAATATCATCGTTAACAACAGTCTTTTCATGATATATGACTGTGTACAGTATCATTTGTACAATAATCTATAAATGAACATCAAGTCATCAATTATCAAAATGTAGAAGTACATCCAAAATCCAACAGGATGCCCCAAAATTCACTTTATGCAAAGCATGTCTGTGTCAACACTTGTTATTATGCATGTGTCTTTCCTACCATTATCAAATTGTATACTGGTAACTAACAGCACATTTCCGTGTTTAAAAAAGAAAAATATATCATCACAACAATATGATTAAATTTCCACTAATGTAATTCAAAAGCAAAACAAAGCCAGACCAGCAGTGGTGAAGTGATACGCTTTTCAACCGCGAGGACCACGCCCTCCTTCGTCTTCAACCCAATCGCAGTTGATCCCAGCTGCAGTCCAATAAAAACGCAATTTACAAACACAAAAATGTTAGCACACATACAAGATGTGAAAAAAAGACTTTTTTTTGTGTGTGTGTGTGTGTTTTTTTTTGGTTTTTTTGGGGGGGGGGGGAGGTGGGTTTGAAGAATAGAAACAATTTTTTCTTTCCCATTCCCAAATAACATAAGCGAAACAATTCATATAACTCTAGACCCTTTTTCTTGAAGGGAGAGGAAAGTGAGAGATCAAGGAAAAAGGGATACCTTGATGGCCTCGATAGCATATTCAACCTGAAACAAACGGCCTTCCGGAGAAAAGGTGTTGACTCCCCGGTCATACTCAGTCCTATTTCGCACAATAAAAACAATTAAACAAAACCCAAAAACCCCCCACTAGATTCAACATTCGAGGTTAGAAAGCATAAATCGACCATGATGAGGTAATAAAGAACAAAAACCCCGAAATGCATTAGTGAAGAAAAGAGGTTGGTTCACCTTGTGAGAAACATCTTCGATTCGATTCGATGAAATCACTGCAGCGGATGGCAAAATCAGAAGAGATTAGAACAATGAAAGTGGATAAGTGATCAGGGATTTGAGGAAATTGTGAGTTACCGAAAAGAAAAGGGCACAGTTGGCTTCGGCTTGCTCCTCGCTCACTGTCTCTGCTGCGTCTGAGGAGCAGTGCTGTGGTGTGGGCGTTTGCTTATTTCCTTCCTTGCTTGCTCGAGGGGTTTGTGTGGGGTGTCTTGCGAAAAAGTGAAAACTAAAGGCTAAAAATGAATAAATGAAAACTACCCTAAAAAATAGGACCGAAACAAAAAAAAAAAAAAAGGAAGGCAAAAGTCTATTTGGAACTAGGCCCATTAATAAAAGAGAAGTAGAAGAGGCCCACGGACGTAGAAAGTGGGTTGCAGATTGGGCCCGGGAGGCCTGCTTTCTCTTTTTCTTTTACTGCTTTTCTTTTTATTTTGGTTATCATTTATGGTATCATATAACTTTTTTTTTTTTATTCCATATCACTATTATACAACTAAAATTTTATTAGACCGATGCAGAAAAATAAACTGATTTTAAATCTTCTTATATTAAAACTCAATTTACCATGAAATATTAATATAATGTTTTTATGTTAAGAAGAAACAGAGATTAATCTTAAAACAGAGATTAAATATTAATATTCATATAATTTTTTATGTTAATAAGATATTAGTTATATGTGATTAGATGCGTGTAAAAAAAATTTTACACAGGATGAAAATTATTCTTTATGTTAAATGTCTTTCTTTATTGACTCTATTTAAATGTTTATTTAATGTTCGCTATTTTATTACAAAGAAGGTTGAAGTGAGATTATACGTATCAAGCCTCTTTAATTTTGTTTTTGCAGAATGGCAATTCTGATAGTATTGTGGACTTCGTTGAAACTAAACTATATGGTGCTGAATAACAATTGGTTCTGTCCAATAACAACACACTTGTTATCAAGTCATCAAGCATTTTAGTGTAACGTGTTGCTATGGTACCTTGGTTGGCCTGGCCTTTTCTGAGCACTTCCTAAGATAAGATATTTTTCATGGATATTTCCTCATACTCATTTGTCCACTCTTGTCATTCTTCCCACATCAAAAGCAATCAAAGAAAAATTCATTTTTCTCACCTTAGAAAAAAAACCATTCATTCATTATTCGGAGTTGGACCTTCTCCTACGTGCCTTCATGTAAGTTCCAATCCATTTTGCTTCCTTTCAATCCTGTGTTCCATTCTTTGTCACCCCTGTTATTACAAGACCCATTGTATTTAAACATTTATCCTCTAGCGTTAGCAATGGTGATGTTGCAACTTTAATTAGTTTGAAGTGGAACTGAAACTTATCTGATTATATATGCTGTAATTTGCAGGATAAAGTCTGTATGCATGGTGAACCACACATATATAATAGAACCAAGAGCTTGCATGAATGAATTTGAATGGAAGGCAAATGATAATGCCAGTGGTGTGACACTGGAGAAGTTCAAAAGAGACAGCGTTTACATTGACAAAAATGGCAAGCTAAGGAACTTCAATCACAAGAAAGTGTCCAGGAAAAGATGTATGTATGTAATGTAAATGCTGTGCTGGAACACAACAAAGCTTGTTGTTCACTAGTTCTTCGTTGAAACATGTTTTGGAATGTTTGAAAACGTGGGCAATTTTCTGTGTACCAGGTGGTTCTTTCAGAGGAAGAGGATGGAAATACGGTTCTGGGTTTGTTGATGGCATTTTCCCGGTGTTAAGCCCAACTGCACAGATGACTGTGGACTTTGTTCAAAAGGGTGTGGACTCTGATAGGATTTGGCTTACACTGGACAATTTTCCTGCATCTCTTGATACATGGGATGATATTGTCACCGTAGCTGTTCACCTTAGGATGAGGAAACTGTGGGATGCAATTATTTCGGTGAGAAAAATAAAAAAATACTCATTCTGCGGCTGATCATCTGTAGCATCCTCACACTTTCGATTTATTTTTTGGTTTTGGCACGGATTGCATTTTCAGGATTACTCAATTGAACACTAACTGATACCTCTGAACATGTGTAATCAGATTGAAGTCATAGAACCAAAATTGCAAGTCAGAAAAGTGTCATAACTTCAGTATCTTTCCACTTTCACAGTATCTTTTCCTGCTTTTATCTCGTGAGTTGTGACACATTTTCAAGTTGAGAGGAGAATGAGGACTGTAAGGCTTTGTGGACAAGTGTTCAATTTGGAGTATCAGGTTGTACCGTAATAGTGGGAATTCTAGCAACATATTTTTGCATTTACAACTTTTGGGATAGACTTATCTATTTCCTAACCCACCTTGTAGTTTGAGAGAAATTGTTATACAAAGCGAATGAGCATTGGGTAGCTCAGGTTTCCTGTCTATGAAATGGAATGGAGAATTCCACTCTTATTAAAGGATTTCTCATGCTATTTTTGTTTTTGTTTTTCACAAGTCACAACTCAGCTTTTTTTGGCATACGGATTAATGTTGTTGGCCATGCATAACAGAAAAAATATCTGTACAGATTTGTAGATGGATACTGGTTAGGAGCTCCTTCAAGCCAGATGTTATCTGCTATAATTTACTCATAGACGCTTATGGACAAAAGCTTCGATACAAGGAGGCAGAATCCACATATCTAGAGCTTCTTGAAGCTAGATGCATTCCTACAGAAGATACCTACGCGCTTCTTATAAAAGCCTACTGCCTGTCTGGGCTGCTAGATAAAGCTGAAGCTGTCTTTGCCGAAATGCGAAATTATGGCCTTCCTTCAAGTATGTTCCTGAATCAACTTGTTCATCCATCCATGCTGAAAGAGAAATATGATCAAAGATTTTGACTTTGAGATAATGATAGTTCTCAAAATATTGTTAGTTTAATGCCCAAAGTTATATATATCAGCCACACAATTGTCTTTCATGGGTTGGAACTTTTTATAATGAATGAGCAAGCTTTCAGAGTGGTAGTTTCCAATCTGTAATCAGATCTATAATGTTTACATGTGCTGTGATACGTGTTTTCATGTCAATCTATTGTATTTTAAGATCACTTTGTTGCTTTACCGCCAAGGAAACTTTTCTGGCCAATTATTTGGTGAGCATCCACTTTTAGATTTCAAACACTAGGAAAAAGATAAGATGCCGGAAGAGGTTATGTGCACATTGTTTGTATGTATCATGCTTATGCCAACTTTAGTATTCTTCTGCATTCTGCGGCTTTGATCCAAACTTTGTAGAAACAATCCTACCGAACAACTTACATATGCATCCATTTATATGATAAACGGAAATTTGATCTTTTAAAATAGTTAACCATTTATCAGAATGAACACTCAGGTGCAGTTGTTTACAATGCCTACATAAATGGATTAATGAAAGGAGGAAACCCTAACAAAGCAGAAGATATCTTCCAAAGGATGAAGAGGGATGGATGCAAGGCATCCACTGAAACTTACACCTTGTTGATAAATTTATATGGAAAGGTGAGCTTTAGTACGGATCATACCTGAAAGTAATGTTTGTCTTGCTTAATGGAGCGTTCATTCTAGTCTTTGCTAATATTGGTTATACACGCACATAATACTTTATTCTGTTAATTACTTTGAAATTTGAATTTATTGCAGGCTGGTAAATCCAGCATGGCCATGGAAGTGTTCAACGAAATGATGAGCCATAAATGTAAACCAAATATTTGCACATATACTGCCCTGGTGAATGCATTTGCTAGAGAGGGGCTATGTGAGAAAGCAGAAGAAGTATTTGAGCAGATGCAAGAAGCTGGGCATGAACCTGATGTATATGCTTATAATGCCCTCATGGAAGCTTACAGGTTGTTATGGAAAATGGTCTAGGTGCTTTCTTGATTGATAAATTTCTTATCCCTTTCTATCCGGTGATCTTTTAAAGGCTGTTGAAAGTGTCTAAAAGAATCAGCTAGTAATCAAAACCATAATTATTTAGATTTTATGCAGAAGAATATATGGGATGATTTGGGATTGTATGATTTGTTTAAATGGTTATTGCAGTAAATGGGCTATCATGTAAACGGGTTACTGTAAGCATGATGCCTAAAAACTACGAAGTTTTGGAGTATATGGTTTGACCAATGTAAGCCCAAAAACAGGGGGGATTTGGGCGTGTGTCAGCATGTCTCCGTAACACAAATTGTTGTGATGCTTTCCCTTGGAATCACTTAATCAGATTATTTGGATCAAATATATATTCTTCATTAGAATGGATAGGATGCTTTTGGGGTCAGGAGTTCCAAAAATTTAACTTCTCATGGTATGCTTCATTTTTTCCTTTGAATGCTCTACCACGAGCCACTCAAGGAAGCCTTACTGAAGCATTAATTATAAAAACTGAAATCGTTTCAAGAGGTGTATGTATTTCACAGTTGAATGTAATTTTAGCTATACTGCTATAAATCTTATGGATTTTAATCTATGAAAAAGATCATGATTTTCCTTTTGCCAACAGTCGTGCAGGTTTTCCGTATGGAGCTGCAGAAATCTTTTCACTAATGCAGCACATGGGGTGTGAACCAGATAGAGCCTCATATAATATCTTGGTAGATGCATATGGGAAAGCAGGCTTTCAAAATGGTAATTACCTGCTCCGGGAAGTTATATAATGTCAAAATTAAGTTAGATCTATTAAGTTTCTGAATCATCCAATATAGATGAGTTTTAAGGAAGCCACACAAGTAATGAAAAAAGGAACACAATGGTTGGTTCTACTACAGTACTACTTTACATTAATTCCGTAAGTTTTCTTTATCTGTCTATCCCAGTTTGCAGGTCTGATGCATGTTTTTCTGTGTTGTCAATCCAGATGCTGAAGCTGTTTTTGAAGATATGAAGAGAATGGGAATAACACCAACAATGAAGTCCCACATGGTACTTTTGTCTGCGTATTCCAGAATGGGCAGTGTGAGTAAATGTGAGGACATCCTCAACCAAATGTGCAAATCAGGCCTAAAACTAGACACTTACGTTCTCAACAGCATGCTGAACTTGTATGGACGGTTAGGCCAATTCGGAAAGATGGAGGAAGTTCTGACAGTGATGGAAAAAGGATCATATGTAGCTGATATTAGTACATACAATATCTTGATAAACAGGTATGGACAAGCAGGATTTGTTGAGAGAATGGAAGGCCTCTTTCAGTTGCTGCATAGCAAAGGTTTAAAACCTGATGTGTTGACTTGGACTTCTCGTCTTGGAGCATACTCTAAAAAAAAGCTTTATGTGAGGTGCTTAGAGATATTTGAAGAAATGATTGATGCTGGTTGCTACCCAGATGGAGGAACTGCTAAGGTACTCCTTGCAGCATGCTCCAATGAACAGCAGATTGAGCAAGTTACTACTGTGATTAGAACAATGCATAAGGATATGAACACTGTTTTGCCAGTCTAATGCAAACACCTAGAAGAGTTGTAAAACAATCCTTTTCTGACCTTGTGGAATAAGTTAGATGAGGAATTGGAAGTAAGCAACTCAACTTAGAACGGTCTCAATACGCAAGAACAAAAACTTGATAATCGTGAATCTTAGACATAGGAACACACAAGTATGAGGCACGATGCCTCTATTGGGATGCTCCAAGTTCAAGAAAGCACATACGCCCGCATAAAGAAAGCGTCAACAAGATAGCAAATCAAACATGCAAAAAGTAGCAGAAGAAACTAGTCACGGAAAATTTAAACTTTACTTGCAAATCAGTGCCTTAACCAAAAGATGTTCCAATTCATACAATTGGTAGAACAGATTATTTCAAAGTTTTAGAGATAACAACCAATGTTACAAACTACTCAGGGGAATGAAATGATGGGAAATTTACACAAATAAAATAAAAAAAGAGAGATGTTACGAATGTATCCCGTTTTGTAGTTAGTTACATATATGTCCTTTTTTTTTAAAATGGAAGTTGATTTAAATTGACTTCCCTTACATTGCAATTTTTTTGGCAAAAAATACACTGAAGTCGACTAGAATCGACTTATGCTATGCCAACATGCCAGTCCCATGTCATGTCAAGTCAAATTATGTCAGGTGTGTAAAAAATACACCAAAGTCGATTAAAATCGACTTCATAGGCAATGTCAGCTTTACTCAGAATGTGTCAAGTACAATATTAAGTCGATTGCAATCGACTTAGTACTGTACCTGACATATTCTGACAACTTTTCAAAAAATAATTTTAGCCGATTTCACCTCATTTTGAGCTGCTGCACTTTATAAATATAGCTCTTAACTCTGCTTGCATATCGAAAAGTTTTAGTGAGTTACTATACAAATTTCGGTGAGAATATGATAAAGAGTTACGCTCATATTCTTGTCTATTATGATGGTGAGATTATAAATATAATTGAGAGCGAGACATTCATTAGTGATAATCAAGTTTGGTTTGTTGTCTATCCACCTATTAATTTGTTGGAGTGGCTGAGCAGAATATTAGAATAGTACAAGGGTAATAACAAGCAAATAGCAAAAATATTTTATTGGATGTCAGTTAATATTGGGTCAAATGGGATCCGATATACAAAGTTTCAAATTCGGAAGAACGAACACATCAATCACATGTTTGCTTATTTTCTCGCAGTTATCGAAGTTCATACAATATATCTATTTGTTGAACACCAAGATGGTTCTTTAAACTGTGGAGGTTCAGCTCCAAGTCCAGCATTTGTTGCCGAACCTAATGCATCCACATCCCTTGAAGTTCCACGTGACTGTAATTGGAGTATATGCATCACATTTCTTTGGAAATTACAGATGTGGAAAGTACGGAAGCTAAATGGACTGTACACGCATGTCTTTCCTAAGTCTAATAATAGGTGAAATCAACTAAAATCATTTTCTGAAAAGTTACAAGAATGTATCAGGTATAGTACTAAGACGATTGCAATCGATTTTTGTACTACATAGAAATCGATTTGAATAGATTTCTGTGTAACGTAAAAGTCGATTGCAATCGACTTAATATTGTACCTGACATGTTCTGAAAAAAATCTGACATTGCCTGTGAAGTCGATTTTAATCGACTTTGGTGTATTTTTGGCACTCCCGACATGATTTGACTTGACATGACATGAGACTGACATGTTGGCATACCAAAAGTCGATTCTAGTTGACTTCGGTGTAATTTTGGCCAAACAAATTGCAACGTAAGGGAAATCGATTTGAATCGACTTCATTAAAAAAAAGGATATATATGTAACTAACTACAAAACAGGACAAACTCGTAATATCTCTTTTTTTATTTTATTTATGTAAATTTCCCTGAAATGATTGTAGAGCACAGTGTAGAAGAAAATGAGGCAGGTCACCATCTTGAGCACATGAAAATTTACCAATATCAGCAATAGCTTCTGTTTCATCAAGATTTATAATTGGATCGGCATCTTCAAAGGTCCTAAGTTCCCCTTCTTCAATGCGGTAATAACAAACCAAGGAAGGCTAACATGTGACACAAGGAGTCCATACCACAAATACTCCCTTTGTTCAAAGTCCTCACTTAGTCATTTATACTCTTTCGGAATTCTCCATATACTATATGGCTTATAAAGAAAAGCAATGAGCCTTTGTTCTTTGCTAATCTAAAACTTTAAGGGGTTGTTTGCTTTCAGTTTTCAGTTTTTAATTTTCATTTTTAATTTTTCAGTTTTTCAGAATTTGTGAAGTAAAAACTGAAAAAATTGAAAACTGAAATCTGTAGTTTTCAGAATTTTCAGTTTTTCCTTCACAAATTCTGAAAAACTGAAAAATTGAAAATTAGAAACTAAAAGCAAACAACCCCACGTCTCTAAATTTTCCTTATTTTCTAGCACATGATCTCATTTCAACTTCTTACAAGCTTGGAACTGTTTTACCCCTCAAGGAACCTGCATTAAATAGAGGTTAGATCTGTAGTGAGCTCCATATCATCGAAAAATTTAGTGGCCAAATCTGGATACATCTTTTATGTAATGCTATATCAATTTTATCGGGGCTCAAAATTATTTGAAAATTAAGTTTGAATTTAAGATGTGTTTGTCTATGTTCAACAAGAAAAGCACGTTTTCTGATATAATTATAATAAGACATTTCTTAACTTTGTGTGGATAAATTTTTGACCGTTTTGGCTTTTGTTTTGGTAATTCAAGAGTATTGGTATCCTTTTAAATTTAAAGATTGTGATTTAACTATGAATATTTAAAATATTACTAAACTTAGTTAGTGGAACACATGATGAATTTTTAATCACAAATTATCTAAAAAGTACTTATACCCATAAATTTTATAGGATACTGAAAAAATTCTCATTTTTCACATTAAACAAAATAAAAAAATAGTTTAATTTTCTACTATTGAGGAGCAAGATAGAGACTCCTTCTACTTCAACCCTTTTTATTATTTTTATTTTTATTATTATTATTATTATCATAAATGTACTTTTTCTTAAAAAAATATTTAAATGCAACCTAAAAAAATTTAGGAATCTAAACTAAGACGACTCACCTTTCGCAGTGTCATTACCTTTCATTTGAAATTCCTTGAAGGGTAGGAATTTTGGTAATTCCTCATTGATCCAATGGTTCTGCAATGTAACCAAATACAGCGTGAAAAAACTAAACAAAAATCAGGATATATCTTTAACGCTATGTTATTTTTATAAGAGCTAAAAATTATTTAAAATAACTTATTAGCTCTGTGTAACATGTATAATAATCTTGTTAGAAGATCTGTGATTAAAAAAACGCTATTTTTCTTCTACAAAAAATAAGCAGGGTTTTAATTTTAATCCCTATAAAATAATTTTATTTAGGTTTTTGCTTCAAATATTTTCAAAACCATTTAATTTTAATCCTTGCAATTAATTTGTCTCTATTGAATGTTGAGCTAATTAACAAGTAGTCACATTATCTAATTCTGTATGCAATGACGAATCTAAAAAATTTAGATAGCGGATGCAAAATTAATTCATAAACTTACTAACAATATTGCATAATTTTTATCTTAGTGTATGGTAAAACCTAATAAAATAGTGGGATTAGAATATACATATATATTTCTAAACAACTTTCCAAATTTTAATGGGGCATACACCCTTGTAGCAATGCATGTAGATCTATCCCTGCCTATGTATATGATAGCTAGTAGTTATGTGTGGCACACCATAATCCTATGAGTCAAAATTCACCTAATAAATTGTTCGGCTCAATCTATTAACTCATATTATTGGGCCCAATAACATATTTTAGGGTAGAATTTTACCTCATATAATCATGATATTAGAGGAGGCTACCATATAAAACCATACAACATGATTTTTATTAGCTAACTCAACATTTAACGAAAATAGATCAATAATAGAGACTAAAGTCAATATATATATATATATATAACCAAAATTAAAACTCACTTATTTTTTAAAAATTAAAAATATGTTTAAACTGTGAAAAAATATCTTTGAGGAGGAAGTTAGAGCCTCTACTGATTTTTTTTTTTTGTTTTCAGCGTACTTTACAAAAAAAAAATCAAAATGCACCCTAAAATGAATTTAGGAATAAGCATTGCCTTCCACTTGAAAATCCTCCAAGGGTAGAAACTTGGTATCTTTCTCATTGATTTGATAGATCTACAAGGCAACCAATAAAATGTAAAAAAACCAATGGAGGAAATCAAAAACATATATTTAATACACACGTGAGAATTAATCAGTAAAAAAAAAGTACACACATGAGAATAAACAATATGATGAATCTTCAAATTGACGCCCGCAATGGAATTTTGCTATGAATCACCTTCAGCTAAATGATACACTAAATCCCTTGAAACAGAGAAATTTCAATATAAGAAACGATTCATCCTTCATGGGAGAGTTTAGAGCCCTTCAATAATTATCAAAAAACTTACAAGCATATTCTCATCTTTAAATGGATAATCATTCTTTTTCATAGCCAAACTCCTCCAGAGCATGCAACTTTGCACCTTGAGAGATTCCAAAAATTTAGGATTTTAAATAGTTGATGAATTGTCGCCCAAAAAAATACAATATGAAAAATAGTGTGCAGTCCATTAGAGAACTTTATATAAGAAGTATTAAAGAACACTCGCTATGCTATGCTAAGACTTCTTATAGATTAAGAAATTTGTACCTGCACGATCAAATGTAAACTCTGCTATGATGATGAGAGAAATTTTGAGAGAAAAAGAAATGAAAGAATAAAAAGAAAAATTACATATAACTAAAACTTATAATATTTATCATTTATGATGAAAGGAAAATTATAAGAATAAATGTGTAATTTATATAATAATTTTGACCAACTTCCATTTCTCCATTTTCTCCTTTTGTCTTGAAAGTTATTTTTAACATGGATCCTACAACTGTTATTTTATCTTCTCTCCCCATTATTACTCCCTCAGCCTACACGACAAAAAAGTCTCCCAATTCTCCCATTTTTCCTTTTTGTTTTAACTTTCTATTATTGCCAAACTAAGGGTGTGTTTGATATGTCGTGTTAGGCATAATGAGATGATCTAATACTATACGTTATGTTCTTGTTTGTTTATAGGTGCAAGCACGTATTGTATAAGTTTATTCATCATAATAATTTTATATGTTAAAATATTATATAACTTAATACAGTTTGAGGAAACCAGATTAGGGATAATTAGCTTTTAAAGTATAACATCATTTTTTTAATATTCTATCAAAATAAAATAATTCTTAAATAAATAATAATAAATAAAAATTATATAAATAAAAATAATATGACATCAATTTAGTGATGCATGATAAAAATAATTATAATTGATAAATAATAAATTAAATGAGAGAATTGTTATTTTATTTTATAATTTATAAATAATTATAATTTAGTGAGGATTAATAATAATAAAATTATTATTTTATTTTATTTAATATCTATTTATAATATTAGGAATATAATACTGCACCAAACATTATATAGTATTAAAAATTTATCATACCTTATCCTGTATGGTCTCCTATACTTTTCGCCTTCATCTTGTTAGGCATACCAAATAGATCATAAAGCAACTTGCTAGAATTAGAGAAAAGCTTTGGTGTGAAAGCATTGAATTATTTTCTTTAATAAAAATTTGTAATATTTATCATGACTAGATGTGTGTGTTAAAATATCTTTAGAGATAAATTTAGAACAACAAGAATCAAAGCAATTAGGATTGGTCTAATGATAATGAGTTTTGAGAGTAGCCATGAAATTTTAGAATCAAACCTTATTATGATCAAATGTCATTTCAGAAGTATTAAAAAAATGACAAAAACCAAAAATATATTATAAAAAAAATATATATCAAAAGATAAAATTTTAAATAGATTAAAATCAAAATGATTTATATTTATAGAGATAAAAAAATTTAAGTCAACCTTTTTTTTTCACTCATCAACACATCCTTTATATTTAATTTTATTGGATTCTCTTGTTCATTATTGTAAATATTATTATTTTTCCTACTCATTGGTCCAACAGTTCTTGTTTTGACCTGTTTCCCTATTCAATTTTGGTATTTCCTTGTGAAATTCGTGAATTTAGTTTATTTCCTCAACGAGAAAAGTGGCCTGTTTGCTTTGCTGGAAATAATTTTGAATTTTTAGTTTCCAGTTTTCAGTTTTTGTAAAGAAAAAATTAAGAAAACTGAAAACTGAAATTTGTGGTTTTCAGTTTTTTCAATTTTTCCTTCATAAAAACTGAAAATTGAAAATTAAAAATTGTTTCCAACAAAACAAACAACCCTTAGTTTTCCATTTTATAACAAATATAGTCTAAATTTGAATTTCTTCCTCATCCATGGAGTTGTCAAATTTGGGAAAAAAAATATGCCTATCTCGGAACCGGCGGATATTTTACAATCTTTATTATATCGTTCAAAGTGGTTGTTACTCTTCAAGAACAGTTAACCAAGTCACAAATATCAAAAGAAAAAGAAACAAAAAAGTGTTCAATTGTGTGATTGGAGCAATTTCTGTTCGGCATGTGATTTTAGGGAAGAGTATTTAACTATTCATATCTCTGTCTCACAAAGGCCATTTTTTTGGGTCTGAAATGGCTTCGGATCTCAAGTCAAACTACGGCAGAGTCCGAAGTATCAACAAACCCGCTGTACCACGCGCAACGCCACCTTCATTCTCTTAATTTATTTAATTTTCAATTCTTATGCAACTACGCCCTCGTGTAGCACGAGCCAGTTAACAACGCCTTGAGATAATTTTGTCGTACGTTACCCACCTACTCACATAACTTCTTGAAGTGATTATGCATGTAGAATGACAAATACAACGGAGGATGGATTAGCTAGTAAAATCAAACTTCAGCTATGAAAACTCTTTCGTACGATTTTATGAAGGATCATTTTTAATCGTTAATGTAAGTTGTGCTTAAAATCTGTAACATACTTTAATTTCGAAAATTATTATTTATACTCATTATATGTAAGACATTGTATCGATTCACACCTTATCTATCATTAGATGATGTGTGGATCATATTTAAATGTGATTTATACCTTATCCGATGATAAATATATTGTAAATCAACATGATATTTTACATAAAATAAATATAAATGACACAACTCTTTAATTTTATATTGAGATAATTTTTCTTTCCCAAGTAAAGTTAAAGTGTAGGTAATCCCAACTAAATTTTATATTAAAAGGATATTTATCGGATTAGGTGAAGAAGTGAATGACCTAACATGGTGTAAGAATAATAGAACCTTAGTTTATATTATACGTGTAATAATTAAGCAAAGAAAAATGACTTTCAGCCAAGAAAGATGCGTCTTTTTATTTGTATATAATTCTTTTTTTTAATTTCTTTTTGTGTCTCTTTTTGTTCTAGCGAGCTCTAGTAGAGCTTCGAGGAAATAGGGAAGGGTACAAATAAATAGAGATAAAATCCTTAACCCAATATCAATAAATTCTATGTCATTTACATTAAGAGTGATGTCATATGAATGACAGTTCATTGACATTCTTTTTTTCAATTTATTAAGGCACAAAATTTATCAAACTTGAGTCAAATCTAGTATGCTCATCACAAGAATAAAACTCTTTTATTGTTAATTTTATTTTCTCATTTGTAATACTCAATTCATCATGTATAGTTATCTTTAGATAAGTGAGAGACTAATCATTATCAAATATTTTAACACAAATACTTCTCTTAATGATTTTTTTTCATCCATATGAATTCCAAGATCAAATTTAAATTGAGGAGCAAGTACTTAAAAAATATATTTGACTCAAATTTACTCATTGCTAATTTACTACCTATTAATATAAATAAAGAGATATGTTATTTTTACTTATAATATATGAAACATTATATTGATTTACTATTGAATGAGGTACAGACTTTATTCAAATATAATTCACATCTCATTTAATAATAGATGAGATATAAGTTGACATAATATCCCATATATTACAAGGAAAATAACATTTATCATAAACAAAATCGTGCAAGCTTGGACAACATATATTCTTAAAAATTATACACCTACTTTGACTTAAAAAAAATGCGGAATAATTTTAAAAGGGTGGAAATTTTAACCAACCAGATCTAGCATTGGCAGAGTATAGCGAGGGGGCCCCGCTGAATTTGGAAGCCAAAAAATGGCTACGATTCATTAAACTCCGATTGATGCTTAAGTGAGTGTGCTATGCCTATATAATAGGCGCCTTCTTCCTTCCTACACCTTCAACTGTCAACAAACAACAACAAACAACTTTCCCTTCTAAGTCTAATTATAATTATAATCTCAATTCCATCATTATTTCAATTAATCAATCACATTCAGATCAGATTCCTCTCTTCACTGTACTGTATTTACAACCAAATCTCCGGTACACCTTACTCTTCTCCTTCTCTCTCATTCTCTTTCTCTGCTATTTCTCCATTCATTTTTTTTTTTAATCTTTTTCTTCCCTATTTTCCCGCTGTTTTCCGTGGCATTTGAAATTACCGGGAAAATATTGATTGATTTCCCCAGATTCTGATTCTGCGAGAGAGCGAGTGGTGTGTTTGAATTGGTTGAATTGGAAATGGCGGGTGAATTGCAGAATTGGGTGCTGATGGTGACTGCTCAGACACCCACCAACATTGCCGTGATCAAGTATTGGGGGAAGAGCGATGAAACCCTAATCCTGCCCGTCAATGATAGCATCAGTGTTACCCTTGATCCCAGCCACCTATGCACCACCACCACTGTTGCTGTGAGCCCCAGCTTCCAGCAAGATCGCATGTGGCTCAATGGCAAGGTAATTTTTTTTTTTTTTCTGAGTCAGTCAGTGATTTATTACGATTGCTTTTAGCCCCGCCTTTTGTTTTATGTTTTGAGAGTTGACTAATTCATGATTCAGTGTTATGAGCACGGAGTTTTTTTTTTTTTTTTTTTTTATAATGGAAATTAGTTTTTGTTAAGATTGGAAGACTAAAAATATGTTTTCATACAGACTAGGAAGCAATGCAGAGGTTTACACTTTCAATTATGCAGTCAGTCATGCTACGATTTGATAGTGTTATTGTTTACATCTCCGAGATCATGTGTCCACTGCTTGCTTGTCATTTTCAGACTCTTATAACTTCTAGAACAATTACAGCTTCTTGTTTCGGCATTTGTTTATATGTCTTATCTAATTGTTAAAAAGAATAAAGGAAGAAAAGACGCATGTGTCCAGAATAACGAGTGGCAACAAAGGGGGGCTTTCGGGTGTGCCAAGATGCTGGAGTGGATAATTGTCATTCTTTTTCTTTCGAATTTTGATTCGTGGAATTTGGTTTTGTTGGTTAGTGTAGGAGATTTCTCTATCTGGGGGCAGGTTCCAGAGCTGTTTAAGGGAGATCCGCAGTCATGCTTGCGATGTTGAGGATAAGACAAAGGGTATTAAGATTACGAAGGAGGATTGGGGCAAATTGCATTTACATATTGCTTCATACAACAACTTCCCTACTGCAGCTGGACTGGCTTCATCAGCCGCGGGTTTTGCCTGTCTTGGTAAACATTCTATTCTTTGTTTTTTCTTTTTATTTCAAATCCTTTTGTTAGTTAGTTGTTACAACTGAATGGGTTCAATTAGTGGTGATTGGCCAGATTTGTCGAGTCTTCCATCAGTTCCCAAGTTCTGACAAGACCTCATACAACTTCAGTTTTATACAAATGATTGGTTTTCTGTACTTAATTTTATGTTAGCCTTAATTGATTACTATATTTCATAACAACTTCCTGTCTTCTGATTTGCAGTTTATGCCCTTGCAAAGCTAATGAATGTCAAAGAAGATGAAAGTCAACTATCTGCTATCGCAAGGTCTTTCTGTTATTAATGAATCAATGCTGCAACGTGTTGTGGCTTGATTTGGACACCTTGTATTTTGATATGTTGTAGCATTGTGAAAAATGTCGTTTTATGCAGGCAAGGATCAGGTAGTGCTTGTCGCAGTTTATTTGGGGGGTTTGTGAAGTGGAAAATGGGAAAAGTAAGTTTTGTAGTCTATTTTATCATTTATATTTTAAACATTCTTATTAAATTTGATAATCAATGTGTAATTTATGTTCATTTGATACATGTAGGAAGAAGATGGAAGTGACAGTCTTGCAGTTCAACTTGCTGATGAAAAGCACTGGGATGATCTTGTTATTGTTATTGCCGTTGTATGCACCTACTTCCAGTCTTTGTTATTGATATTGCCCATAACTTGTAGTTACTAGTTTCCAATATTTTTCCAATATCTTTACTAGTTTCCATCTTCAACACTGCATAATTATTTAAATGATTAAACTATTATTTGGGGTGCAATTGTTATCATATCAATTGCCTGCCAATTTTTCCTTTTAATATTTAAATAGCCTACATGCATCTATGACGTAATTAAAAAAAAATGCTAAATTCAGTGATATTGTGATAGAAGTTCCACAATTTGCTTTCCAATGTGCTGAATGTTGAATAGACGGCTTAGCACTTCTTTATCACCTTGGGTACCTTATAAACTTTTCTGTGAGTGCTGTTCCTCAAATTCTGTTAAACATGGCATGACAATACCATGACTCTCATTGCCACCTTGCCACTTGTGCCTCAGATAACAGAGGGTTTAAGCCTTGAAGTGGTAGAAATGTGCTGATGGTTAAATAACAGCTGTGCAGGATTTTCTGCATCTTAGAGCCTTTTTATTCATCTTAGCACTATGTATCTACTCTATTTAATCATTCTCATATGTCATATTTTTCTCAATATTCCCATCTTATTGTTTATTTCTAGGTTAGCTCACGGCAGAAAGAAACTAGTAGCACCTCAGGAATGCGTGAGAGTGTTGAAACAAGTTTGCTTTTACAACATAGAGCAAAGGTACGTCTCTTACCCCTTCCATTTGTACAAATGTTGCATGAAACACGTTAGATGAGTTTTACTTTGTACTGGAGACCTGTCTAATCTATACTGCTATATAAAGGATTCCCCCTTCTTGGTGTTTTCCTACCATCCCTATATTATGTGCTTGAAATTATTAAAATCATGGAGAAAATTATTTTTCCGATATATTTTGTCCACTTCAAGACCCTAATTTCAAGCAACTTATTATTTGTTAGCAAAGGAATTTATTTTCCACAGTTTTTCAATCGATTTCAAAGCTTGATTGCAAACACTAGTTATTAATTACGAATTCATGAAACTTTTGTGGGCTATTCTTTGGCCATAGTTTATTGTCAACTTTCTCATAGTAAATTAAGTTGTATTGTTTTTTATATTTTCCTATTTGATGTGCAATAGGAAGTAGTGCCAAAGCGGATACTGCAAATGGAAGAAGCCATTAAAAATCGTGATTTTGCTTCCTTTTCACGACTGACCTGTACGGATAGTAACCAGTTTCATGCTGTCTGCCTGGATACGTGCCCCCCTATATTTTACATGAATGATACGTCACATAGGTCTGATAATTTTGACATTTGGTTGGTTGCACTTATGTCTACTTGATCAGACCACTAGTGTGGTAAAGTTTGTTTCTAACGAGCATAGAATATCTATCACATTTCAGGATAATCAGTATGATTGAAAAGTGGAACCGTTCAGAAGAATCTCCCCAGGTTTGAACTACTTTCTTGTTCATATCATAATATCTTATATGCTGGAAGGTTCCTTACAAATCACAAATTTTGTAAAGTTCTTTGTTACCAATTGCTAAAACAAAAATAACAACACCATCTACCAGTTGTTGAAAATTAAAACAAAATTCATTTGAAGTTGTATAATATCCAGTTGTTTCTTTATTAAATTTCTAGTCAACTTTCTAATTATTTTCAAATTCTAATGTTGTGGAACAATCTTTTTGCTTCTTTCATTTGATCACTTCATAACATGCACTTTGGAAAGAATTTACCCACAACTTTCTTAAACAATAGAGTGATCTTAGAACAGTTATTTTTAATTTGAAGAGGGGCCCCCACCACATACAAGTAAAAGAAGAGAAAGAGATGTATGGACTACAAGTTTGTGGGATCTCATCGTATTCATATTATCGAGTACCCCTCTGCCCAAGCAAACTTAGGAGGAGAGTTGTATAGTTTGAAAGGAGTTTGTCATGTACAAATCTAATTGACATCTTGATCAAACCTTGTTGCTATTCATCGTTGTGCTTCTTCTGAAATTTTGCCCAAATTCAAATTAGCTGTTTTTCATAAGTTGGTTTCAAATCTCAGTGTAACTTCTGAATGTATTCTATGACTTGCATGCATATGAACTTTTCATCTTTAGTTACGTTTAAGGAAAAAAGAACTTCCTATCTCAAGTCCCCTGGCACATTGCTTGCCTCTTGTTGAATGCCAGTAATGTCTATCCAAACAAGTGAGCCACTTGATGTAGAATACAGGTGTCAAGCTATCTTTGGCGATTGATTTAACCCATTGTCTTTGGTCCTCATTTTATCAAGTATATACGCTTCACTTTTATTCTATAACTGTGTTTCCAGTGACATTATGCCCTTGCACCACATCCTGTTTAATCCCTACACGCATAATATATGTACATACATAGCTTGTTTGGTTTATGTGTATATACACTACACAGTGCTCCACATAAAAATCCGGAGGATTGTATTTAAATATAATGACTACTAGTTTTGACTTGCAGGTAGCATATACATTTGATGCTGGGCCAAATGCAGTTTTAATTGCACGTGACAGGAAAACTGCTGCCCTTTTGATTCAGAGGCTGCTGTACTACTTCCCTCCACATTCAGATGACCTTGACAGGTGCTTTCTAAGTTTTGCAAGTTGCATGCATACTGCTTTTTGATTTTTGTTAATCATTTGAGTTTATGAGTTCCCTGCAAAACTCTTCCCTCCAGTTACATTATTGGTGACAAGTCAATTGCGAAGGATGCTGGAATCAATGGAATACAACATGTGGAAGCTTTGCCACCTCCTCCAGAAATTAAAGATAACATTCCATCAAAAAAATACAAGGGGGATGTCAATTACTTCATATGTACCAGAGCTGGAAGGGGACCAGTTTTGCTTGCAGATGAAAGTCTGGCTCTTCTCAACGGTGAAAATGGGCTCCCCAAGTGATTTTTTTTGGGAAGAATTCACATGGTTGATCTATTCTTCATCAGGCTTAATTAACTGGCTTTATTAGCCTAAAATATTTTGACGAGATGGTCCTTTCAAGGCAACCTTGGCACCCATGGCATGATGATTATTTGTTGTTTCCAAGTTTGCAGTTTCTGTTGTTTATGTACCAGTAATTCTTGTTTCTAAATCTAGTTAGGCTATTTTCTTAGAGAAAAATAAGGCACGTTCCTATTTCATATTGAGCAAAGCAACTTCAATTCACTGGAGATTGCAAGCTATGCTTTTCAGCTTTGTTGAAAAATATCCCTGGGTTGTTTTTATTTTGATTGAGTTTCATTTTTACCCTTTTTAGTCGCATCTTGCCTAACACAGATTCCCATTTATCTTAATTGAAAGGCACTCAACTGTAAACTTATGCAAACCTTAACACGCGTTTGTCTCTATAAATACAGCCGCGGAATTTCATAAATACATGCAACCAAAAGAATGTTGATAATATGTTACCACAATCAAAGGAAAAAGAATGTGTATTGATGATCATGGGAAATTAAAATAATTAGAATCGACAAAAAAAATACCGTCTGTAAATTGTAATATCGGGAAAGAAAAAAGGCAATATATGGATGGAACCCCTTCATTAGAAGAGAAAATACAACTCATAAGGATATCAGATAAGAATTGATAAATTAGCTTTTCCTTACGTAATAAAAAGTTAATGGAAAATGCTCGTTCCAATTATAAGCTCATCGAATACAGAGGTACTTAGCAATGGCCACTTTAATAATCAAATTCAACTCGCAAACAAAATTTAGGTAGATCGTTCAAGTGAGTTAATCTCAGTTGGCTATGGAAAGTTTAGATATTAGGGTAATGGCGAGACATTATGCCATTACACAAATAATGCATCCTGTTTGGTCTATAGGTAACACACTCGCTTGAAAGTTGAAATCATGCCGCTTGTTTTCTACACTCAACAATTTGTTTTAAATCTTTTTTATTATAGACCAAACAACTCTTTTTAACTCAACAATCAAAAACACCTTTTAGCGTAAACTATGGCTAAAGGTTTATCTTCTAGTATCTTTGGAATGGGTGGGTGTAATAGTGCAATTTCTCTTGTTGGGAGCTAACCTTTTTCTTGTTTTTACCAAAGCAACTGCATTATGCACATCATAAATTGCTACCCTTATCAGCCAAACACCCCTCCCCCCCTCTTTCTTTTAATTCTACATATATATATATATATACACACACCCAAGATCAATCCACTAAGTTGCTAACTTGATTTTATAACCATAACAACTAAGCCTTGTCTTACTAAGTGTGATTGATTATATCAAGTGACGTCATAAAGCTCTATTATATTATATTAATATTAAAATTATTGACCTTTAAATCTCTTTTGAATATTTTCTGTATAATTTTTCTAGGTATTCCCTCTACCTCTTTATGGTACTAAGGGGAAATATGTAAAAAAGATTTTTAAAAAAGAAAGTGTGACAGGTACCAATATCAATTACTACAGTCGACAGTAATGGCAATGAGTAAAAGTAACACATGCCTGCCTTCCATGGTCCACACCAGCGCAAGTCATGCCTTGATGAAACACTTTTCATCACAACCAAAGGAAGGCCCTTCTACTTAACTACATTCATAGTCCTTCCCTCCTTTGGGGACCCTTCACAATATGCTCTCACCTTGTGCTGTGCTTCCATGGCAAAACTAAAGCTTCACTTGCTGTCCTTTTTCTTCTTCTGCACCATCTTGCTAAGCCTCTTGCACTGCACATTATCACTGCTCAACCCAGAAGATGAGCTCAGCTGGCTTGCCATGGAATCTGACGATGTTAACATGGTTCAAACCCGGGCAGATTCTCGGAAGAAATGTGACTTTTCAGTGGGAAAATGGGTTTTTGATGCATCCTACCCTCTCTATGATAACAACTGTCCCTATCTCAGCACTGCAGTTACTTGTCAAAAGAATGGGAGGCCAGATTCTGACTATGAGAAGTGGAAGTGGAAGCCATATGGTTGTTCCATCCCAAGGTGCTTATATCAATATTGCCACCCTCTATGTTGTCTTAATTATATTGCTTGCATGAGCAATATTTTTGTTGCATCTTTGATAGCTATTACAAAAGTATGCTTCTTAAGGCTCAAAATTCAGTTAGAAAATAGCCTAGCTTGATTTTCTTGTAACCAGGAAGCTTAGGCATATATTTGTTTGTAAATCAATTCCACACTGATATTTGGTTGGTCATGAGCAAACTCCTGCTTATACATTTGGCTTCTTAATGTGAGACCTGCAGGTTTGATGCACTGAGATTTCTTGGAAAAATGAGAGGAAAGAGAATAATGCTTGTGGGTGATTCAATAATGAGAAACCAGTGGGAATCTCTTGTTTGCTTACTTCAAGGAGTTATTCCAACTGGTAGGAAGAGGGTGACCTATGATGGTCCTTCAATGGCTTTCCATGCTATGGTAAGACATTAATCTATCTTCTAGTATTTTTTTCCTTCTAAAAACCATTGACCTCATGTAGTTCACTTACAGGATTTTGAGACATCAATTGAGTTCTTCTGGGCACCACTGCTGGTGGAACTGAAGAAAGGACCTCAAAACAAAAGAGTTTTACATTTGGATTTGATTGAAGAGAATGCAAGGTATTGGAGAGGAGTTGATATTCTTGTATTTGATTCAGCTCATTGGTGGACTCACTCTGGTGATACGAGCTCGTAAGAAAGCTTTCTCTACTTTTTGTCTTCCACTTGAATTCAGCATCATTTTTTTTCCTCCATAATTCAATTCTCACTTAATGATGACATTTCTATGCTTCTTTTATAAGTCCTTCAACATATATAAATGGTCAACCAGGTTGCCAGTTTCTCATTCTAATGAGTTCAGTCTTACTTAACACCAGGTGGGATTATTACATGGAGGGAAATAGGATCATCACAAATATGAATCCGATGGTTGCTTATCAGAAAGGGCTCAGTACATGGGCAAGGTGGGTGGATCTAAACCTGGACCCCAGAAGAACCCGTGTCATTTTTCGAAGCATGTCACCTAGGCATAACAGGTACTATTTGATGTTATATGTCTTAAATTTACCTTAATTCTCTCCTTCCTATACTCAGCTCCTCTGGTTCCTTAATTTTATATGCAGGCAAAATGGTTGGAAATGCTACAATCAGAGGCAACCTCTGCAATCTTTCAGCCACATGCATGTTCCTGAACCACTTGTAGTGCTACAAGCAGTGCTGAAGAGAATGAGATTTCCAGTATATCTGCAAGATATTACAACGATGACTGCTTTCCGGAGAGATGGACACCCTTCAGTTTATCGAAGAGCAGTTAGTGAAGAAGTGAGGCAGAAATCAGGTACAGGCCTTTCCTCTGATTGCAGCCATTGGTGTCTCCCTGGGGTGCCTGATATTTGGAATGAGATGCTGAGTGCATTGCTTTAACTATTAACCACAATAGACTGTCTGCGGAAAATGTAAAGTCAAGGTGTATGGTTATCATCTAGAGCCTTGTGGTTACTCTTGAAAGAACATGGTTGTTCGGTTGTGTGTTTGTTGTTAATGTTTTCTGATATATAACACTATGCTTGGATTTGTCATTTTTCCACAACCAGCCAAATCACTTTTCTTCTGTGATTTTAAAGCAAAGTTTACATAAATGGGGGAAAAAAGAACCATGCCATACATTTCTCTCTTGGTAATCAAACAACCTTAACAAGTAGCATTGATGTTCAAGCTACCTCGACACCTTCTACGTTATTACTAAGGTTGGTTCCAAGGTGGAGATTCTTGGGGTTGGGGAGCCTTTCATCGGTGCTAACTTACAACTGCTAAGCAATTTTACTCGGTAGAGACCAAGACAAGAAATAAGCTCAGAATCAAGATGACATTTATTTATAAAATCCTAACACAGGAGAGAGAGAGAGAGAGAGAGAGAGAGAGAGAGAGAGAGAGAGAGAGAGAGAGAGAGGGGGGGGGGACTTGAAATATAATATTACAAAAATTAAATGAGTGTTTTTAATTTTCTTTTGCCACAACAAAGAGTAAATTACATCAGAAAAACATGATCTCCTCTCCGGCCTCGAAGGATGTTAATACCTACAATCAAGGCTTGTTTGGTTCTCCAGTAAAACCATGACACTGCGATGCGCATGGGAGAGCAAAATGCTAGTCAAATGAGTGCAACAACCAAAAGGGGCGGCAACAGAAATATTTTAACAAAGGAGCTTTTGGAGCAGTTACAGCCTCTTTGAAATGATGCTGTTGGATAAAAGCACCCTGGCAGAAGCAAAGCGTAGTAGAATGGGAAAGTAAAGCCCATACCTAAATATCCCCCAAATCATTCCTTTGATTGCGAGCTCTTGTACCGAACTTTCATCATTGAACCAACTATTAACAACTGTGTTGACTTCAAAATATTAACAGAAGGCAAAAGCAAGAACTTGGCAACAAACTTCTAATCCGTTTAAAGTCCATATCTTCAGTCCTTAACTGAAAGACAGTGAAGTTTGAAAATGGAAGCAATTGTACTAAATTACAGTAGCTCTAAAATCAAGCCAAGCCACATGAAACTTAGATGAAGTAGGCCTTCAAGCAAGGAAGACTAAATTATTAAATAATGAAGTACAAATCGAATAAATTTCCACATGACATTTTTTTCAACTAATCATCAGTAATGTTCTACAATACATAAAAATTTCTTCTGTGCATGATGTGGTATTTTAATCCTGAATTCAAGTTTTTAGGCTTCAATTTGAACCATTGTCTCCAAAACCAGAAAGCGCATATTAGCTAGGAGAAAACCTCTTCTTTAACTTAGAAAGCTCCTTAGAACTAAGCCCAAAAGCCTTCTCCAAAAGCTCCTCCTTTATTTCAGAACCAAAAACTGCATTTGAAATTCTCATCAAGCCAGGATTTTGGCTGTCAAAGCTTCCCAAAATAGTAGCAGGGCCATCTCCAACATTCATCTGAAAGTGCACCAGGCCTCTTGGGAACACCATTACCTCTCCTTTCTCCAACACTTTGGCATAAACCTTGTTCTTTGTGTCAACAAACCCTGAATAAATTTTTCCCTCCAGCACAAAAGCAACCTCTGTTGCTCTTGGATGGAAGTGGGGAACATTGACACCACCGACATCAAAATCTGCTCTCACAAATGACACCCCGAGAGTGTTCAAGCCTGGAAAGACGTTAGAATTCACTGCCACAGAAGAAAAGCCAGTTTGTTTGAAGTTCCCAGGAAACTTTATCCCAGAGAAGGTGAAATCTTCCACAGTTGCTGCAGATGAGTTCTTGCAACTGAAGCTGTTGTCTGCTGATTTGGCTATGCAGAAGTCCATGACTGGATCAGGGTCAGAAGCTAGAACAGCAATGATGAAAAAGCAAAGAAGTAAGAGGACTGCCACTTCCTTAAACATTGTCTTGGAATCTATCTATCTATCTACCTGTTGCAATATCAATGTTTAGAAGATGATATTAAAAGAAAATGATTGTTTTGGGTGAAATTTTCTAGTTTCTAGACACAGATGGCTAATATCATTGAGATTAAGTTGGGATGAATGGATTGTGGAGTCAGAAGGCTTTGCTTCACAACTTGCTCCTTCAATTATTGAACAGCAGTATTTATAGGCAATCATAATTTTTTTTCTTTGCCTTTTTTTTGTTGGGAACCTTTGCTTTGCAAGAAAGAGAGGATTAGTGGGGACACAAGAATGACAGCATTCACCAACTAATTTGTTTGCTTTATTCATTTGCATTTTGTCTGTTAATTAAGCGAAACTGGTCATACCGAGGCAGCTGAGTTGTTTCCGCTGGTCTGACTATTGCTTAAAGAAAGAACACACATCTATTAAAACAAAAAAAAAAGGGAGTGAACACTGCCCATCCATTCTATCAAATAAGAGTAAACTACTTTATGATTCAAACTGGAAGAAAATTTCTTTGAACATGCATCTTAATATAATATTTGAAATTAAGGGGAATCCACCAAGTATTTCATGTAGCCCATACAACTTGGACACAAGGCAATTTTTTCAGAAAAGAAATAGTCTTGGCGATTTTTTGCATGGGATACTCTATTTAAAAAGAAATTAATCTTCATAAGTTGAACTTGACAAGTTTTAAAATATAGTATTGTTGCAAAGATCTCAGCGTTTTCTTCAAACCTCACTTAGAAAACTTCTACAACCTGGTGTTAGACTTTGAGGGAAGTTCCTTGGAAATCCTATAGTTTTTCGGAGATTTACTTGTCTAAAAATCCTTTGTCAACTTCGGTGTCTCAGAAATCTCAAATATCAGCATTGAATAAGCTACAAACAACACAGCAGAAGTCCTAAAAAATTGTCTCATAGAACAGATATTCTTTCTTTCATTGACTTGCATGTGCAGCGCAATGGTTAGTTGGATCGAATACTTCATATTAGTTTTACGTGTTTTAGTTTGTCTGAATATGATTTATTTAAAACAAAAAAAGCAGCAAGAGTTAGAAAAATAATGGTCAGTCCCGAGCCCAGAGCGCTTATCTGGTGATGGCTTCCAACATGGAATTCCACCAAGAATGCATTAAGAAGCATGCGCTAGCATGATGAGATTAGACCTTGGTTTGTGGGAATCAAGGTTTGTTACAGCTCATCTATGACAATTTACATCCCATTTTTATCCTGAACCAAACATATCTTAATGAATGAAACAATCACAATCTTAGGAAGTACTCCAATAGAACCCAATAACTTTTTAGCCTCCTACATAAACCATTGGGGTGGAGGCAGCTCTTATGCTTCATATCTGTTTCTTTTGAACAATTTTTCAATCATCAAAATTAGAATTGATTTAATTTTAATCTAGACGAGAATTTCTCATTATGTAGTCCAACCTAAGATGTTTATTTATCCAAGCTCAAAAAACAAAAAAAAGATGTTTAATTAACTACATATGGTAGTTTACGAACCTCAGAGCTCAGAGCAAACTGCTGCTTAAAAAGGAAGAACTACTTTCCCCTTGGAAAAAAGAATTGGAAACTCCTCCGTAAAATGTCGAAGGCAATGTTTCAAATACAAAAGCACCATATCAAATCAGTTGATCAAAATATCAATGAGAAAGGAACTCCTTACTATAATTCAATTATAATTCTCGAGTTCTAATATTCTAAATTTTCTTTTCCCTCCATCTTACTCTCTCAATTCTATCTTACACGTATTTTAAGTTGATTATTAAATAATTTAAATCAGAAAAAATTACTGATCCAAAGAAAATGTATGGCCGATTTAAGAATCTATTTGACATCACAAGTATCACATTTTCTCTCTGCGGGTAATGAATTTTCCTCTGCAGCAACTGCATCTGTGAAAATCTCATCATCTCTTGTTGTTTAACATGCATGATCGCAGATCCAAAAGGTTAGGACAATGAGTCACTAGCATTCTTATTCTTTTCCTGTACCATTGTTTTGACAAACAGCTCCCCAGCCCTGTACGACGATCGCACCTGCAAAACATGTTATCGCATCAGTCGAATGATGAAGATCAGTGACAGTTAGAAGCACAATACATGATACCACATCTACGTGGAAGATTTGTCGTTGTTGTCACTTAACACATGCATATGTCTTTTAAGTCATACCAAGAGGGGTGCAATCAAATTCTAGTGCACCCGTTAAGAGCTTACCAGTGGTCCACTGGCTACATATCGAAAACCAACAGACTCCCCGTATTCTTTCCAGAAAGCAAACTTCTCAGGAGTAACATACTCTTTGACAGTCAAGTGCAATGGAGTTGGCTGCAACAGTAACAGTTTTGAATTAAATAAAAGCCAAAAGAATTCAACAATGAAGGGAAAATAAAACTCGTAAGGCATATTGTCAGCTGAGCCAACCACGAAGTAGTCTCACATACATTCAATAAAACATGCCATAGCAACTTAAAATTATGGGATGATGTTTAAGATTAGCATCATCTGTAAGCATGGACAGAATTTTCGGATTCAGTTTTGTAATCTATGAGAAGGTATGGACAGCACCAAAGCATTTTACATTAGCTAACCTGCAAATACTGACCAAATGTCACAATATCAACATCAATGGCCCTTAGATCATCCATTGCTTCCTTCACCTCATCATCAGTTTCTCCAAGGCCCAGCATTATAGAAGTTTTTGTTATCATACCATCCTTGCTATGCTTTGCATGGTTCAGAACTGACAAGCTTTGCTCATACCTGCAATCATAGTACATATAAGAAATAGAAACTGAGCAGATGGTGATTCAAAATAGAGAAACATCAGCCAAAGGAAAACAGAGCATAAGTGTTAATTCATGTATTGTCCACAGAAACAATCAAGTATTCAGTCAAACTATGTCAGTAACGTCTATTAGGAATACAAAAATTTCAATCAGCCAGACAATGGAAGCAATGAAATACCAAACACATAATAGGGCTGCAAACAAACAAGCTGCAAATTATTCAACGAAATCAAAGCCACATAATGAGCCATCTTTGACAGGAAATACTCTTATCTGCTATTCTTCGTAACTCTTATATTTTAATTTATTATCATTTTACATCAATATGTAATCACATGCAAAGTTCCTTTCTGAAACTGCTCTTATTAATGCATACAAACTTGAAGTAATATGATAAAACATCACATCATCTGTCCTATTCTCAAATTACTTGTTATATTTATGCCTCTATTTTTCTTTTTTCCAGTAAAAGAATTGTATCTTTTAGCTTTTATTTTGCTTTTGAAGAAATAATGGCTGATATTATGACAAAGCAACTGGATTCGCAATGCAACATACCCAGCCCTAGGGTCTCTAACAATTCTTTGGAGCCGTTTGACGGTCTCGATGTTGTGAGCAAAGACGTCTAAACCTGAGTGAACAAGAGTTTCAACAGCCTTTAGGTCACCCCGAAAATCAGAGGTTAAGCACTCAACCATGATCTCAGGGTTGAGATTCTGCAAAAGCAATCATAAAGTCAACATTTGAATGTATTTGCAATTTGCATTGTGAGCCTTGTAAAATGCATCATGAAACAACAGTGCAACATCATCGCACCTTCATAGCTTTTACGGTCTGAGAAAAATGCCCACTTCCTCCATCAGGCAAATCGTCACGATCTACACTCGTTAGGACAATATAATCCACACTGCAAAAACAAGTAGCTTACAATTAACATAAATTACGACAAAGAACATATAAAGCACACCACCATAAACAGACTACAGTTGGTAGCATAAATAGCACACAGCATATACGCACCCCCAACTTGCAATAGCCTTGGCAGTATTTTCTGGTTCCATTGGATCAGGAGGTGCTGGGTTTCTGCTAGTCTTAACAGCACAAAATCTACATCCACGGGTGCATGTATCCCCAAGAAGCATAATTGTAGCAGTTGCAATACCATCCCCACCTCCATTCCAACACTGTCCATAAGAATCCATCCAAAGGTCAAAACTTTAAATTAACACCTTAAAAAGAAGCATCCAAATGCTCAAACCAAGCCATAGAAGCATCTCAATGCTGCTTCATTTTTTTACTTCCTAAGATACCCATTAGAAAGAAAGAGGAAAGCTACAAATTTGAATGGTATTTCACCGGAAAAAAACGTCACAATTACACCTTAAATGAAGCATCTTAATGCCCAAACCAATCATACAAGCATTTTTTTTCATCTGTTTCCTCAAGTTACTTTCTGAGCCTACCCACTAGAGACAAAAAGAGAAAAGCTATTATTTGAGTAGAGGGCAATAAATAATAAAGAAAAGCAAAAAGAAAAAGGAAGAGAAGGAGAGGGGGGAGGGGGGGGGGGATGGAACCTCTCCAATGTTGGGGCACTGAGCTTCCTCGCAAACAGTGTTGAGCTTCAAATGGGACAAAGAGTCCTTAACCTCTTGGAACCTCTGGCCTTGGGGAGCTTTCTGGCGCAACCAATGTGGCTTCTTCACATTAGGGTCTCTGCCAGTGTAAAGCCCCAACCCACCAGGGTAGGGCCCACTCTTGTGCTCCGATTCCATCAGCTTCGCCGGCGAAGAAGTGGACAGCGGTGAATCCGCCGCGGCGTCGCATCGAACTGATGAGGAGGTTGGGAGGGAGGAAGGGTTGATGAAACGGGAGCGTTTCGAGGGGAATTGGGTGGAGAAGGAGGACATCGAACAAGGAAGCTTGAAAAGCGGTTGCTGCTGAATCATTTTATTTTGTTTTATTTTATAGTGTGAATATGTATGGGGATGTGAAATGGTTTGGGTTGGGAGAATGAATAGTTGAAAATGGTGCTGCGTTGCGGGGGGAAATGCAATGCAAGGCTCAAAGCGAGGAAGCTAAGGTGGAGGAAGGAAGAAGAGGGTGCAGCCTCAAGCGGAGAGAACAAAGCATTTAGCATTCCATTCCATAATTGAACTTGAATCTGCTGCAGTTGTAGTTGGAGTAGGTTGCACCATTGGTTTTCCCGTCCGTCTAAAGTATAATAATAAATAAATTAATAATGCCATTATTTCTTCTTCTTTTTTTCCTGAGCCGGAAGTTGTAATAAAACATGAGATATCCCATCACCACAAAAAAAAAAAAAAATGTGATGCCCTCATAATTTACCTATCCAACACTTTTCAAGCTGTTAAAATTTTAGTCGTTTGCCAAATGGGTGAAAATGTGCGGAGTTAGCGTTTAGTTTCGTTCTTGAAATTGAGATTGTATGCGAGTCTCATTGAATTAGCTGATGCGTATGTATTCTGTCTGGTTTCTTTTCTAACATGACATACAAATAATGGATTCATATAGGTAGGACTAATTAGTGATATTTTACATAATGAGTCAAATAATCGGTTAAACAAAAAGGGTTAAATTAATTAGTCAAATCTTAACTTCAAAAATAAAAATATCCCACTAATGTAAATTTGAAGATCAAAGTAAGCAATTTGAAGATCAAAGTAAGCAATGGTAAAGTAAGGGTCCTTTAAAGTTTCCTCACTTTATAATGTAAAGTGAGATATTTCATTCTTGGATTAAAAAAATTAGAAATGGGATCCTCTTTACTTTATTAATTTAATAGTAAAATTTTTTCACTTTACCCTCTAATTCACTTTAGAGGATCCAAATCCGGCAATGAGTAAATGAATCCATATTGTAATTCTTTGACCAACTTATCTCCACCGGGAAATGAATCTTTTGCGTACTATCTTATTAATAATAATAATAATTCCTCTAAAATTTAAATTCTGATGCTCTCCATTAGAGGTCAAATCACTTATGATCGTACTAAATGGATAAAAATTCAGCTAATTGCCCGTCATAGACACCCCCCCACGCAAGTTGCCGATAAATTCGAAGTTGCAGACCAGAAAATTATGTTATATAGACGATTCAAGGGTGTTAGAAAACTTGATCTAACTCAACATGCAGATTTGCACAAACCAGTCAGGTTATGACATTGTAACTATAATGAGATAGTGTCGAAGTCCATAAGACAGAACAACGCGGATGATCAAAATTTAGTTAAGAATGTACTAGTTACAACCTAAGGAATACTCTAGATCATATTAACAATTGAGGACTACGATTTCCTTTTTCTTTTTCTTTAACCCTTTCTATGGGTTTCTATCTTTGGTATTGGTATTGTTGATAACCATAAGTATACAAAAAGAATGGGAATAATTACAGGTGCCGATCATGAGAGGCATGAACCATTGAATTCCATTTGCAGCTTTCCATCGATACAGCACCGTTTATAAACGCCAACTAGTGCACGGGAATATTTAGTATCCTGCATTCGCCTTCATAGAAGCACATTCAACTCAGACAAATCATCCATAGGTATGTCCAGGCCAAACGCATCATTATCTGTTAAACCATCCTCATCAATGTTCAACCATGAGTCCAGGTCTTGATGGCCATTAAGCTCATTAACTACATCATGCAAGTTTGCAAAAGCCATGGGCTCCTCGGTTTCAATGGACAAGTCCTTATTATGACCATTAGATACAGACCCCACTTTACTTTTCCTGTTGCTACCACCGGAAATCACCTCACTAGAGCCACCAGCCAATTGATGCTCAGTGTTGGTATTTTCCTCCAACTTGCTACGAAACCCATTTCCAGAAGTAGATAGTTGTGGTGTCTTCTGTTTGGGCTTTGCTTTTGTTTTACGCTCACCCCTCAAGTAGCCTGCAGAAGGACGACCAGCTTTTCCACCAGAATTTCTTACAGAAGCGTCTTTATCCCTCTCTCTTTCGCTCCTCTTTCCCTTAGCTCCACCCATGAAAGAATTGCCAAGAGTTGATGCAGATCTCAAAGAAGCACAACCGCTAACATCATCAAGCAGCACTTCCTTTTTCTTCCCTCTGTTTAGAATTGGTCCAGTTCTGGCAAAATCCTGGTCAGAGAGGTTGTTTAGATTTCCCAACACATCCTGATCCCTGTAAGGAACCAAACCAGCAGGAGCAGCAAATAAGACATCTTTAATGTCAGGCTCCAAAAAGCAACTGCTCCCAGTTTCCTCGAATTTCCTGCATCTAGCAAGAGTTCTCTTCATGAAAGCCAAAGCAATGGGCCTTGCAACCTTAGTAAGTCCATTTCTTGCAGCACTACTTCCACGAGTAGCCTACAACATTAGAGAGGGTCATTTCACAATGCAAATCAGTTACCTTAACTCTCATAACCAAAGCACTATCACAGCATAATCCTGAAAAGAATCTCATGCGGATGCGAATGCTACTCATCTCTTTTTTCCTAACAGACACATCAAGGGGAAAAAACAAATACATGTTCAAGGCACAAGACTCACAACAAACTCTACAGGAGCAGTTAAAATCATCCAACCACACTACTGTAACCTAAAATTAGAGAGCTTGTAATGAGAAAAACGAGAATAGAAAATTATAAAAATCTACATCAGATACCCAACTATGAACTATCCACAAAAACTCCTACATAACAGTAAGGGTAACAAACGAATAGTCAATAGACTCATTTGTCCAAACAAATTTTAAGATTGGTGTCGTCTGATACTTTGGTTATTCTCTCCTATTATAAGAATTGTCACTTATATCCAAGCAATCTATGAATAAAAAATAATGGATCTTTGGTCTATATGATTGGCAGAGCATTTATTTTACTTATTCGTCGTTTAGACAGAAGGGAAAAGTGCAAAATGGGGCAAGAGCTCCCCTATCACCCTATAAATCCATTCAAAAACCAATCAAATTCCAAATCATAAAATTATTCTATCCCAAAGTAAATTGCATTCAACTCCAATGATATCACCACAAACACAGCTCACTTTCTAGGTACTTCCACTTCTTTCCTCCTTCACTTATCCAAATCCAATTTTTGTAAATAAAGCCCCATCTAAGGAAAACAAGTAACATGTTTAAAATAACCTTTAGAATATAGTTCAATTCCACTGCCACATCTAAGACAAACAAACTCATTGAAAAAGAAACATGAAATAAACACACGCACAAAAAAGTAAGGGACAATTACCAGCTTCTTCTTATAAGCCAACTCAACAAGTTTTTCCATAGCAACTTGCTCAAGGGCACTGCGAATTGACAAAATAAATTATCAGCCATTAGTGAGGGTCGGCATAGAGATACCCACTATTTTCATACTAATTTATCAACATCGAAAGCATAGAAACTACTGGAACAAGGTAGACTATATATTGTCCAATATCATACCGCCATTCCATTTCCCTGCCGCCTTCTACTGCTTGAATAAGTTTCATGAAGTACTCTCTCTTTTTAATGACCTGGATAATTGGTCAAATATGGTCAACCATCGTGTAAATAACAAATCAGGAACAACTAAGGACCACAAGCAGATTGACGGCCCAAAACAATTAAATTTCTTATACTTTAGCATACATACATATCAAAGCAAAACAAAAGAATTAAAACCTGTTGGTGGAGTCCCTTCTGTAATTCAATAATATCTTGATTAATAGCTTCACAGTCTCCATCAGCCAGACCGGGCTTTTATCAGACAACCATAGAGAGATCAGTTTGTAATACAAGCATTTGTTTTAAAAATGAGTGAAGTTTAAGAAACCATATTCAATACTCAGTAAAATCCTTAAACATAATGCCCATGCGCAAGCATTTACATATAAAGATCATACAGCATGTGCACAAAGGAGTCAACGACCAGTGATCGTGAGATATTGAAATAGGTGAAGGCACATGGATAGCTTATATCTCTATCATTTCCTCTCATGCAAGTCATTTTGGACTTGAACTGTGGAAATGTAGACACACTGCCCAGTGCTGAAATTTAATTTTTATTTTGAAAAATGGGGTAAAAAGGTAGATGAACTTCAGACCACATGTCATTAAGTCTGTAAAACCTTGGGCCAATCATCCTAAAAGTTTCAGCTGTGAGGTAAAGGCACATGAATAGTTCGCATCTCCCTCACTCCAATGTCATTTGTAGTGTATGCATGTATATACGAGAAACAAAGAAGAAGAGATGGAGATGGAAGACAGTTGCTAAAATATACAGAAAACATCCCATATAAGTAACGTATGAAGACCATTGGCTTTCATATAGTTTCTAGAAGCTTACCACTGGTTCTGGATATAGGCCAACACTCTGCAGCTCCATTAAGAGTTTATCCTCCATACTTGCTCGCTCAAAATGGCGATTGAAAGACGATGAACGAGAAATTCTATCCATGGCAAGTGACCCACCACTGCCATTTTCAGATAACATGGGCAACCTGTCAGTCCCTGGATGCAATGGCCCCTGATGCACTTGTGAAAAATCATCAAGTTCCTGATCATGGACGTTTGTGCCACTAGTAAAGCCAGCATTCCCATTACAAGAAAGCATGTCAGATTTGAATTCATATTCAGTCCTGATGCTTGATTGTTTTTCAACATCCTGAGAGAAGTAAGCCAGCTCAGTAGAATCATCTCTTTCACACAGAAAAGACATATTTCCATATCCGACAGTTTCTTCTTCAGTTTGATCATCAACAATAATCAGAGCTGTCAGCACCCTTTGGTACAATGGAGCAACTTTGTTTCCTTCTGAATCCATTTGTCTGCATAAAAAACTAACATCCAGATGATGATCAATCATGTCGACCATTGAAGTCATCTCTATTGAACCAGTTTGATTTAAAATGCTACTTTCTCTTTCTCTAGAGAGAGGACTTTGTGACAGATGGTTGTCCTTATGTGCAAGTCCATCCTGAGAATTTACAAGAAAAACATGTTTTAGAAAAGAATGATGATTGAAGTTTCAATTCATGCCTCCTCCTACATAGAAGCTTAATTTATGCTCCCCAATAAATCAAGGTAGATAATGACTTTAAACATGAGACACATATAACAAATAGACCAGAACCAATGAGTTGGCCTGCATGTGTGTGAGAGTGAGTGAGAGAGGGAGAGATTTCATTAAGCATGTTCTAGAAGAGACGTCAATGCAATTATCTGCATCATCCCAATTATGCAAAAGAATGATTTGAGATAAAGAAGGGAAGATAAATTCCATCAATCATATCATGGAAGCTGTTACCATGCAATGAAATGCACCCCAATGGCATCATCTAAATGATGCAAAAGAATGGAAAAATACTAAGAGAGGAAGGTCAAAGCCAGATAGCAGCCAAAAGGAAGGAATATGCTGACTAAAATAGTCCTCAGATACTGTTCAAAGTCTGAAGTCCGTAAAAACAAAAGCAAAAGCAGGTTTTCAATCTGTCATGTCAACCAACAATTAATAGATATCGAATTCACACAATGCTGACAATTACAATTTTAGCCTCTTAGATAATTACCAGGGCATCACTTCCAAGACCAAGCATTTGACACAAACATCTGTGATCATACTCTGTTGATTTAACCTGATGCAAGGGAAAACATAAAAGAGGGAACAGCAATGCTTCAACTTAGATTTGATGAAAACAAATTTAGCTGGAGCACCTACCAGCTGCTTCAAGTAGGCTATGTACTCCAAGTTGACAGGAGCAAAATAAGGTTCGAGTTTCTTCCAAAATGAACTAGAACAGCCAATATCTGCCAAGGCCAAAAGCAACATATATATATATATTGAAAGTGTTATATGTGTGTGTGTGTCCGTGCATGCGCACTAAGTAGACAACTGCAAAAGCACAAAACACTGTTTAGTTACATACAGCTGGCATTGCTAGCAAAATTAGCAGCAGCTAAAAGTTCCTCACGGTCATCATCTGAGTCACCTGGAATTTAAGATGGTTTAGTATATCACTGCAATAATAATATTTAGCAAGGATGATTCATATGCTTTTTATCTTTTTTCATGCAAGTCATTACATTCATTAAGAAGTAAGAATTGTGTTGGTTAAGTTGACATGTATTGAAATACTAAATTAATTTGACATGTATTAAAACACAACAAAAATTTCAAACTGAAAATGTGAACTCATATACAATCACATAAATCTTGTAGACAGAAAATTTTCCGGAAAAATATCAATGAGAAACTAAATCAAATATCAAACCGTTACAAGTAGAGCAAGAATTTAAAAGAAAACGTAAGTGATGCAGGACAGTGGAAGTTAGGATTTTAAATATGATTACGATTTTCTTTTGGAAGAACTAATGGTAGAAATTAGGAGAATTAAAGGCTTGCATAGGATGTGTTGCAGCAGGGCCAGTTTGCAAGAAAATGAAGTAGGAGTCAAAAAGCAGTATTTGGGTTTATATTACTGTATATAGATAGATATAATCATATCAACAGATAAGTGAATAAAAAATCCCATATTATCATTATCATTATGATATTGAAACAACTCCACTTGTTTAATGCAAGAAGTGGTGACTTTGACATTTGGATATACCTGCAATATCTGGGGAATCGCTACCTAATGAATGCCCAATGCGGGTACTGGCTTTCCTATCACCTGATTTCTTCAAAGGAGGACGCCCTGATTTACTGAACCAAAGACAAAATGTTTTCTTTAAAAAAAAAAATTGCCACCAATTTCCTTTTTGGAGTGGAATTTATTGCTAGAAAAAGAAAAGGAGGGAGACAGAGAAGAAAGAATTATACCTTCCATTCCTTTCAGAAGCAGGCTTCATACTTCTAATTGGCTTTGTCAAGGTCGAGATTTCCAACTTCTCTTTCACTGGTGAGATGCGAGTCTTCAGAACAGATGAGCCCTTACTGCTCCTTCCCTGTCTACGCAGAGCATCTCCAAACTCTTCTTTGCTGGGCTTTTTTTTTTTTTTCGTTGCTAACACAGGGGAGCTTATATTATAAGAATTATTTATGGTTCTTTCACCAACTTCATTACTTCCCAGTCCTTTCTCATTTAATTTATTTGCACCATTTTCTCCAGCACCAGATTCTTCACTTTCAGATAATCTGGTAGGGGATGAAACACTTTCATGTTTCACTCTAACTTCTTGAATGCTATTGACAGCATCCTTGGAAATAAGTGATCCATTAACGGTGGTAGAAGCCATTCTAGCACCAACATCAGAAGGGGAGCAACCTTCTAATGGCATCTGCAATTCATCACAATTCAAGACAGGGGAAACCACATTTGCTCTTCGAGTGCGAGAAATTTTTTGAGGTCTCTGGCCAACCCATTGGGACATTGGGGATGAATTTGATCCTGTAGGCAAAGGACACTTACGATTGACAGTCCCACTTACTGAATGAGACTTGTTCACATTTGAAGTCTGTTCCCAGGCTTCAAGTGTTTCAGAGGGACGAGATACAGAAGATGAATTTCCAGTGATCAAAAGGCCAGTTCGTGGAGCCCTTGAAGCTTTTCCTTTTGTCAATGTATAAATACCCCCTGTATAGTTATTATCACGTACATTAAACCTAAAAAGACCAAGATAAAATAAGAGAGGATTAGTTGCAAAATCTCAATACAATGTTATCCCAGAGAAATAAAAGCTGCTTAAGGCAAGGCAACATATAAATGCATCAATGCATCATATATACAAATAAGCAAATACATACTTGTTTCCTTTAAGTACTGCCCGTTCCTTCTTTAATCCATCCATTGAATCCCTTGAGACCTTTTCTTGCTCATTCTTGGCAGTTGCACATGCATTGGAACTAGGAGATAGGGAACCAAGGTCAAGCTTGCTATTACTGGCAGAATATCCTGATCTGAGAAGCAGAATGATGCAAACAGTTAATTCTTTGTAGTTATAGCATACCAAAATATACATTTTTAGATCGTAACATCCTTACGTAGCATCATCTCTAACTTGTAAGTCATAAATGCAAAAAAGCTACAGACAAAGTAAATCATTTTCCTAAATTCAATATGATCGCTTGACTTTTTATGCACAAAAAATCTTAAGAACTTCAATATAGATATTCATCTCCAAAAACAAGAATGCTATGGCTAAACCAGAAAAGATTATAAGGGTAAAGTAGACTTTTCACAGCCAAAACCCACTTAAAAACAGAACCATTGCCAAACACTTATTCTTTCAAACTCATACAATCTTCCCTTTCTCCAAAGTGCCATCCAACTTTTTCTTCTGCATTCGACCTCCCCTACAATTTGGCTAGCCTTTGAAGTTTTTCGAGCCTTGTAGAAGTCATCCTCGCTTGCAACTTGCCTTGTTGCATGAGGCATTTTGACATACATTGTCGTGCACCTACAAGAGTCATCTATACATACTCCAGTTTGTTCTTTTCCATACCTCTCCTTCCGAGGTAAATTTATGGATCTGTAGCTCGGAATTTATTCAGTCTTAATGAGAAATTTAGATCTTAGATATTGCTGGGGGTTTTTCAGCAGATGTTAGGGTTCAATTTAGGAAACTCATGAAATCAAATTAAGCAATATTCCCATTGTTTAAAAATGATAATGGAAACCTTTGGTCAAACCACGTTAGTTTTTAAAGGAAAATGCACAAAGAAATCGTAAGTATGTGTTTCCTATCTGTTATACCTATTGAGAAGTTAGAACTCA
>JAVHNL010000055.1:0-22000 GCA_031216105.1 Dalbergia cultrata
ACGAGTCACTAGTTTCACTTGGAATCATTTTAGGACGTCTAAAACTCTTTGAAAACCAATTTATTTCTTTGAAATCATCAAAATATAAGTAAGGGCAGTAGCTATTTTAATTTGTTCATGTTTGAGATTTAAAACATAAAAACATGTTTATAACATTCTTTAAGTTCACCTATGCTTAAGAAAATCCTATGACACAGGTTATTCGCACTTGTGACTAGATGAAATTTATACTAAGTCCATCACCATCACATGGCTGAATTGTACATCCAAGGGAATGCTTCCATATCCTATTTTTTCTTGAGATAAAGGGGCAAGTCTTTGAGCTTTAGAATCCTTAAGTGATGGCAAAATATAAACGTGCTATGCACTTCATTTTATTCTTCATTAGGAAAGTAAAGTGAGGGTTTAAAATAAATATGAGATGAAATTTCATCTTATCTTTAAAATTTAGGTGATGTCTTGAAAAATAAACATGAGAATGCAAGTTTATTTCTTTATTCTTGGGAGTTTAATGTTGACATGAAAATAAAAATACTAGAGCTCATATAAGACCTTAAAGGACCAATAATATCCTCAACCCAACACTTATCTAGCAAGACAAAGTGAGCTTTAGAGTTCTTTGTACCAAGATTTTCAAGGAAACCTCATGGTTTAAACATCATCATCAAGCTCAAGGTGTAACGCCCCGATTTTTCTATTATAGTGAAAATGACCAAAATGCCCCTGAGGTCATTTTCAGCCCGGAATTCGAGGAAAGCCGGTTCGACAGTACTCGAAGGGCAAACTCAATGTTGGAAGGGGATTAGATAACTTATGTACCTTCCCAGATCAAAAATCTCATTTTTCGAGTTTTCGGGTCAAAATGACCAAAACGCCCGTGCGGTGTTTTACCCATTTGCAAGTGCCAGATGAACCCGAAAATTCTCCAGATAATTTTAAAAGGCGTTTTTATATAGACTGTGACTTTAGTTTTGGTCCCGGAGGTCCCGGGCAAAATTAGTGCAAAATTACGGTTTTGCCCCTAGTTTCGTGTTTTTACGCCTAATCGCGTGATTAAGCAAACCTAAGCAATATTAGGCTCTAATCGAAGGTTAATTAATTTCCTTAATTAATCTTGAGTCAAAATAATTTATTAAAGTTGATTAGAACCTAAAAGTGCTTAATTACAACTCAAAATCATATTTTAATTTCAAGTCTCCTAGTCATGGAATCTTGAATAGTGTTTTCTCTTTCCAATTCCTTAAATCATGGAATTGTGTTACACATTGTTTATTCATAAATGAGTTTAAAATTCTTTAATGGTGTATGAGCACTCCTAATCTTGTCATAAAATCCTTAAAACACATTCTTAGTTGCCTAAACTTAAGCTTAATTGTTCCTAACCTTGTACCTACGCTAATACACATCTAAACCTACCATTAACACCCAATTAAATGATCAAACCTCACCTGCTCCTTGCTGTACCAGACCTGGCCGTGAGCCTTCCCTCCCCATATGCATCACATGTTCAATTTTTCAACACTCCAAGGCCATACCTCAAGTCACATACACTATACCTTGTCATAACTTTCAATCAAGCTTGATTTTCCAAGTAAATAACTAATTAAAATAGCCCATTTTCTCCATTTATTTGTGGCTGGAAAGTTCCAGCCATGCATTGTTTCTAGAAGCCTAATTTCATAAAAATTGATAGGAAATTAACTCACATCAAGCCATGCTTTGTAGCATAGCTTCCATACTTCAAACCATGCTTCCATGACACAATCAAAGAGATATTTTCCTCTCCCTTTGTCCTCCAATGCTACGGCCAGCACCCCTCCCTTGATGAGCCCATGGTTTTGTTTTTCTATAAATAGGATGCCTGTGATAGCCTTGTTGCACCTTGAAGCATTTCCTAAGTTTAGAGTTTTAGAGTTGTCTTGCTAAGTTTTTCTTTTCTCTCAAAGTTCCAAGAGTTCTTTCTCTTCATCTTCATCTTTCTCATCCTTCCCTCACATAATCAACTCATAGTCTCAATCTACCACCTCATAACCTTAAATCATTCTCTAAGCTCTCAAATACTCAACCTCAAACACAACTTCACCCAAAACTTTTACCTTGTTGGGCCGAATCATCATCACCATCCTAGGAGTTGTTGCTCATCTCATTTCCATCTTCAAGTCCAAGCTTTTACCTTCATCACTAGGTAGGGATTTGTTTTCAAACTTTGTTTTGCTCAAGAAAGTGTTTTTCTCTAGTTTACTCTTGGATTCTTTTTGAACTTTTCCTTGTTTTTCCTTTTCTTTTCATTTCGGCCTCTAGGCCTTGTTATGAGCATGATAGCTTGATGATGAGAGTTTCTAGATGATGACATTGTGTTCATCTCAAAGAAACCTCTAAAGCTTGAGTTTTCCTTTCCTTATGACTTCATCTATATGATATCTAGCTCACATGGTTTTCAACTTAAGAAAATTAATCTAAGGATTTCGAATTCTGCATCCTTGAGGTTTAGAGATGTTCTTGACCATAGTGTGAGGTGAGAAATACTTAGTTATAATCTCATAGGTTCCCAAGAGACTAGGTTTTGATGATCAATAACTTAGAATGAAAGATAAGGACTTTAAGGGTCTAAACCATAATTTCTAGAACCCCATAATTACACAAATATAAAGCTGTCCAAATCTACATAGTGCTGTTTGGATAGGTCCTTGAGCATAAAAATTAGTAAAACTTATTAGTTGTGAACCTATAGGTGTGTAAGAGGTTAAGGATAATACTAGAACAATTAGTTTACAAGTTTAAGACTCAAAGAACCAAAGCATAAAACACTATGGGTTTATAACATAATACGCTTGTGAGTTTGTATGAATAATTGTCTAAGGTGTGATTATGTGATGATGTATATGCTATGAAGAAGTTTTACGTATATGCTATGAAGAAGTTTCGTGTACACGCTATGAAGAAGTTTCATGTGATGATGTATATGCTATGAAAAAGTTTTACGTGAAAATAGGTTATAGTTTTATAAATGATTATATGATGAGATGCATACTATGAGAAAGATTTATATGATGAATAATGATGTATCTATGAATTAACACTTTATGAGAACTTAAATGTGACACAACACTGAGACGCTTTCTTGGGTGACACCGGTTTAGCCGAGCACCTCCAAGAAAACAAATCCGTGAGGGTATTGACATAGAGCTTGCCAAAGCGGACAAAACTACGATGCACTAGTTGCTAGTAGAGCGTTTCAAAGAGGAAATGACCCTAAGAGAGGCGATCCTTAATTGCCCCCTAGCCCACACTATTAAGTCAGGATTATGTATATGATACACTTATCATAGGATAAGTAAGAACTAGTGACGACTAGTTAAGGTATGAGCTCATAACCTAGAGATGTTTTAGGGTGGCCCCATGAGATGAAAGTTAAAGTTTAAAATGTCACATGTGCTATACCTATCCCCTTATGCCAATGTTATAATGTTTCTCAGTTATTCTATTGATTGGCTTACTTTATGATGCATTCATGTCATTAGTATATTCCATGCTTAGTCATAAGACGCATTATAAAATATGACGGGTTTTGGATAGATAATACTTTAGAAAACTAACTTAAAAGGAGTTTATATGCATGCACACCTTTTTGGAAATAAAACCCAAGGTTCCTGAGGATGTGACGATGTCACCTAGGTAGGGATAACCCTACTGAGAATTCTTTTAGAAGATTCTCATTCCCTCTCTCTTTTTCCGTCATATCTTCAGATGGCGATATTCCTACTCTTCATCGACACCCCGGTATGGGAGCTGTACCATGACCCGACACTCGGGTCATACCATTTTGAGGGTCGCTGCACTGTCAGAGTATTCATGTTCATGGGACGACCCTTCGCACACCCCGTCCCGAGCTACCGCTTCACCCCGACTGCTCCTTACTGCCATAACGGGATTTTTGAGCAAGTTAGACCACGCGATGAGCAGATTCTCCGCATGCAGCCCGAGATGTCAGTCGTACGTGACTACCCGGAGTACGTGCCCTGGACCTAGTATTCAGAGACGGATCCATCAGAGGACCCTTCCTCGCATATGTACAGTTGGAGCTCCAGCCCTGCTCCCTCACCGATGAGAGCTGGGAGTGAGGAGACGGTGGTTCAGCCGAGGTTGGCTCGTAGGCCATCCATGCGCCCTCACCGTGGTGGACATGCTACGATGATCCGCACGACCACTCCCGCCGAAATCCGCCAGTGGATCGATTCCACCCCTCAGTACTCGGACCAACAGGAGTAGGTGCATAGGATGGGTAGCAGTTAGTGCACACACGCCACATAGTTGAGGGCAAACCTTCTTTTGTGTATGAGGTTGCCTACTCTAGGTGCACTCGGGCATGGGTGTTGTTTTATGATTTCCCTGTATTTGTTTTCCTTGTATTTGTTCTTCAGTTGTATTCTGTTTCCCGATGTATCGAATAGTCCTGCCCTTTGGGTGGGCACATTATATATATATATATATATATGTTTCAGTTGATGTTTCCATGATATGATGTGTTCCTTTACGCTTTGCTTATATGTTTCGTCATGCTTCCTTTTAAAGATTCGTGCGTGGCTCTCACCTTGTTTTTAAAAAGAAAAATTTTACCCATATTTCCACTAAGTATTTTCTAAGTAAAAGATGAGACCAAGAGGTAATATTCTAAAGATTAACCTAAGTACATACTAGTAGTCTTAGGTTAAGATTTAGGGTGTTACACAAGGAACTGGACTAAGAAATCAAAATAGATAACAACAATTCTTGAAACAAAGTATAAAGAGAATCCACTATATTCTTTATTTTATGCCTAAGAGTTCTTATCTAGAGTGAACTCTAGAACGAACCAGTCAACTGTAAGGTTGACAAGGGTAAACTTTGTGCTCTTTAAAAACCAAGTCATATATTTTCCTTAAGTAAACCTTTAGTGAGCTACCTTGCATTTTCATCAAACTTTGTAAAAAGAAAAGGAAGGGAAACCGAAACCATAAAAGAAAGAAAAAGAAAGGAAAAACCAAAATGCTTCAAGATCAAGAACAAGTTTCAAGCTTTAGAGATTCCTCAAATGACAATCACAAGTGTAACGCCCCGATTTTCTATTAGAGTTAAAATGACCAAAATGCCCCTAAGGTCATTTTCGGCCTGGAATTCGAGGAAAGCCGGTCTGGCAGTACTCGAAGGGCAAACTAAATGTTGGAAGGGGATTGGATGACTTGAGTACCCTTCCGGGATTGAAAATCTCATTTTTCGAGTTTTCGGGTCAAAATGACCAAAACGTCCCTGCAGTGTTTTACCCATTTGCAAGTGCTGGATGAACCCAAAACTTCTCCAGATGATTTTAAAAGGCGTTTTTATGTAGACTGTGACTTTAGTTTTGGTCCCGGAGGTCCTGGGCGAAATTAGTGCAAAATTACGGTTTTGCCCCTAGTTTCGTGTTTTTACGCTTAATCGCGTGATTAAGCAAACCTAAGCAATATTAGGCTCTAATCGAAGGTTAATTAATTTCCTTAATTAATCTTGAGTCAAAATAATTTATTAAAGTTGATTAGAACCTAAAAGTGCTTAATTACAACTTAAAATTATATTTTAATTTCAAGACTCCTAGTCATGGAATCTTGAATAGTGTTTTCTCTTTCCAATTCCTTAAATCATGGAATTGTGTTACACATTATTTATTCATAAATGAGTTTTTAATTCTCTAATGATGTATGAGCACTCCTAATCTTGTCATAAAATCTTTAAAACATCTTCTTAGTTACCTAAATTTAAGCTTAATTATTCCTAACCTTGTACCTAAGCTAATACACATTTAAACCTACCATTAACACCTAATTAAATGATCAAAACTCACCTCCTCTCTGCTGCGTAAGGCCTGGCCAAAGCTGTCCTCCTCCCATATGCGTCACATGTTCAATTTTCTAACACTCCAAGGCCATACCTCAAGTCACATACACTATACCTTGTCATAACTTTCAATCAAGCTTGAATTTCCACATGAATAAATAATTAAAACAACCCATTTTTCCCATTTATTTGTGGCTGGAAAAGTTCCAGCCATGTCAAGGTTCTAGAAGCCTAATTTCATAAAAAATTAATAGGAAATTAACTCACATCAAGCCATACTTTGTAGCATAGCTTCCATACTTCAAACCATGCTTGAATGACCTTGTGTAAGAGATATTTTTCTCTCCCTTTTTCCTTCTCAAAGCCATGGCCAAGGCTTCCTTTGGTAAGCCCCATGGTTTTGTTTTTCTATAAATAGGATGCTTGTGATAGCTTAGTTGCACTTTGAAGCATTTGCTAAGTTTAGAATTCTAGAGTTGTCTTGCTAGTTCTTTCTTTTTCTCTCAAGTTTCAAGAGAGTTCTTCCTTTCTTTTCATCTTCATCTTCATCCTCTCTTCATCTAATCATCATCTCTCAACCTTGAAACACCACCCCATAGCCTTGAACCATCATCAAACCTCTCAAACACCACACCTCAAACACAACCTCACTTGAAACACACCTCCAACCTTCTTGCTTCCTCTTGGCCGAAACCATCAAGCACCAAGTAGGAGCTCATCATCTTGTTTTTCTTTTCAAAAGTCCAAGCTTTGTGTCTTCACTCTAGGTAGAAGTGTTTTTCTAAACTTTGTTTCATGAAAAATCAGTTTCTCTAGCTTTCTCTTGGATTTCTTTTGAAACTTTTCCTTGGTTCTTTGTTTTCCTTTCATTTCGGCCATGAGGCCTTGATTATGAGCATGATAGCTTGATGATGAGAATTTCTAGATGATGACCTTGTGTTCATCTCAAAGAAACCTCTAAAGCTTGAGTTTTCCTTTTCTTATAACTTTATCTATATGATATCTAGCTCACATGGTTTTTCAACTTAAGAAAATTAATCTAAGGATTTCTAAAAGCCCAAGCCTACCCTTGTCAACCTTAAAGTTGGCCGGCACATTTTAGAGATCTTTCTCTAGATAGGGGTTTTGGATATTTAATAAAGAACTTGACTTAGTTTCATTTTCTTTTCCTTTGTAAGGTTTTCGGTTTTGGTATTTTGATCCTTGAGATTTTGTTTGGTTTTGTTTAGAAAGTTTGTTTTCTTTGAGCATGATGATGATGTTCAAGAACCTCATAGTTCCTATGAGAACTTGGTTCAAGAACTCTAGAGCTCTCTTTGTAATGAGATATATGTTGGGTTGTTACTTTGTTAAAGTCTTGAATGAGCTTTAGCTAAACATAAAATGAACTTTGCATCATGTTTATTTTATGCTTTGTATATCATGTTTACTTCCTTGCTATCATTACATGCCAAGATAATGAATGAACTTGCATTATCATGTTTATATTTCAAGTTCTCACTAAATATCAAAGATAATAATATGTTGCACCTCATATTTATTTTATGCTATCACTTTACTTTCTAATGAAACCTAAAATAAGTGCATGAGCATGTTTACTTTTATGTCATCACTTAAATGAACCTAGAGCTCAAAGACTTGCCCATTTATGTCTCAAACAAAGGTTTAAAATATTTATTTCTTTTGGTTCACATTTCGGCCCTAAGGGGTTTTGGAGTTTCCAAGCGTTGAAAATTATGTTTTATAATTCTTTTAAGCTTATATGAGTACAAGGAATTTGTAGAGCCAAGTTTTATGAATTTAGGGCCTCTTGAGGTATAAATGATTTAGCTACTGCTCTCTTACATAATTTTATGATTTTAGATGATAAAAATATTTAGAAATGAGTTTTGAAAGCTTTAAAAGGGTTCAAAGAGAAACTAGTATTTTATGTGCTTTAGAAATTGCGTTTGACGCCTTTAAATGGAGATGTTTGCTTTGGTTCTGCCTTGCCATGTTTAGCCACTGTATGAGCTGTGTTAATGATGATAATATGCTTATGTTTAAATATAATTAATGTTAAGACTCATATGTGAAAGATAAGAGAAGTTAGAAACTAGAAAAGAATTAATTTGTGAGTTCTAGATCCTTTAATGTTTGAATTTTCTGGATTCTGTCCAGCAAGGTTTAGTAATGCTAATCATGGATTTAAATTAGTTTAAATGTGTAGGAATGACTCATAAATGGTGTAGGACTTGATCTTGATGCCTTAGGAGCAAACCGGACTTAGAAAGGGTCATTGTTGTGACTCCTAGGTACCCGCAAAGTTAGGAATATGAATTCTGCATTCTTGAGGTTTAGAGATGTTCTTGATCATAGTGTGAGGTGAGAAATACTTAGTTAAGACCTTATAAGTTCCCGAGAGATTAGGTTTGATGATTTATAACTTAGAATGTGAGTTAGGGACCTTAAGGGTCAATGCATAAGACACTAAAAGGTTGTTAATGCTAAGATGTGTTGTTTGATGCAATAATATGATGAGATGTGCTTGATGCATGAGAAAATGATTGATGAAAATGTTAAAGTTTATCATAGCATGAGTTTTCATGAGAACATGTTGTGTGAATTAGCTTGTGGCTGTTTGAAAGAAATTCGGTTTAACAGCTGCTATGCTACCGAATTTCCGTCAAACCTTAAAGGGTTGAAAGAAATGTTTATGAGTACCATATGAGTTGAAAACCCTGGGTGACACCGGTTCGGCTGAGCACCCCCAAGAGATTTTTATGTGACAAAGCACTGACATGGGCTTCCCCCGAGGAGGTGTCGGTTCGGCCGAGTACCCCCGGGAGGAGACAAATCCGTGAGGGTATGAGTAGATGCAGCCTACCAAAGTGGACAAATTACGAGGCCATGCGTGGCTAGCAAAGCATTCCAAAGAGGGTAATCCCAGAGAGAGATGATCCCTGCCCCCTACCCGTACTTGCGAGTCGGGATTATTATTTATGTTTCACTTATTCAAGATAATAAGCAAGAGCTAGTGACGCCTAGCTAAGGTATGAGCTCATAACCTAGTTATTATTTTTAGGGTGGCTTATATGCTAAAGTACCATGATCGATGTCACGAGGTTGAGGAATGATCTCATTTGAGAGTTATATGCCCTTATGCCACATGATTTATGTTTATGTGCTTTGATGTGTTGTTTTATGTGCTCAAGTATTGTCATGCATCCATGATATAACATGTTGCATTCATAACATCAAGATGCATGCTAAAAGGAATGGACCTTGGATAATTAGTTTTGGAAAACCTTAATTAAACCTTATATTCATGATCATTATTTTATAAATAAGCCCAAGGTTCCTGAGGATGTGTACAATGTAACCCTAGGATAGGAGACTCCTACTGAGATTTCTTTAGCAAGATTTCTCACTCCTCTCTCTCTTTCCTCCCGTCACATCTTCAGAAAGCGATGGCGATGTTCATGCTTTTCATTGACATGCCAGTATGGGAGATACACTTCGACCCGGACCACCATTCATATCACTTTGAGGGTCGATGTGCCGTTCGTGTTTTTGTGTACCTAGGACGACCTTTCACCTATCTAGTTTCGAGCTACCAGTTCACTCCTACTGCGCCTTTTGGTAGTGACGACATGATCTTCGAACGCACCTCCCCGCGTGAGGAGCAGTTGTGACGTGCCCGTACCTCTGCCTCCGCCGTCCGAGATTTCCCAGAGTACGTACCTTGTTCAAGGAGATCTGAGACTGACCCATCCAAGGATTGGCCGACGCATGTTCCTTCGGAGGGTTCAGTCCCTTTTCCCCGATCTCGACGTATGGGGAGTGAGGAGACTGTGGTGCAACAGCGCCTGGCAAGGAGAGCCGAGATGCGTCCGTATCAAGGATTCAACGTTCAGCCACCTCGTGTGCCTTTCACGTTGCATTGGGCCACTCAGGAGGAGTTAGAGCGTTTTCCCGGCTACCTACCCCCATCCCCCATGGATTCCCGTCGCCACTAGACTCCATTGGAGAGCTTTCGAGTACCCGAGCTTCGCGGGGATCTTCCCTTCGGCCATACCTTTTGGGAAGGGATGTAGATTAATGCTCGTAGCATAGTAGTAGGGTAGTATTTTGGGTTTTTATCCTTACGTTGTACCATGTACTTTGCTATTTGTTGTATTTCCTTTTTTCATTGTATTCCAAGCTCTGCCCATGTCTATAAGGGTATGACTAGTTATGTACTTTAGCTACTTTATTATTAATGAAATGTTTTTGTCATCTTCATGATCTATGTTCTTCTGATGTATGATTTATTTTACATGGTTGTTTATGATCGTTACACGTGCTTTACGTTTCTGTCATTCGATTAGTTAAGCTCGCGGCTCTCACTTTATTTATATTTTCAAAAAGAAAAATTTACCCATAATTTCCGCTAAGTATTTTAATGAAAGAATGAGACTATGAAGTAATAGCCTAATGTTTAACCTAATGTGTTCTAGAAAGTTGGGTTAAAAATTAGGGTGTTACAACAAGCCTATTATCTTGAAACCTTATCATCAAGCTAAAAATTTCTTTTCAAACCAAGCCTCATAGCAAAAATCAAAAAGAGAGGAAAAAAAGTTTGAACTAAGAGAAACTAGAACTTTTCATATCAAAATATGAATATAAAAAGGAAAAAAAAAACCTTTAGAAAACAAAAGCCCTGCCAAGTGGTATTTTTATGTTGGAAGGAAAAAAGAGCTTGCTCTTGAAAAGAAACCAAGTGATGATGATGATTTGGCCAAGGACAAAGAAAAGGAAAGTACATGTGTTTTGTGTGAGCTTGTGTTTGAGAAAGGAAGTTTTGGTGTTTGGGTGATGATTTATAGTGGTGGTGTGGTGGTTTGAGGTTGCAAGAGGGTGGTCTTAGAAGAGGATGAAAAAGATGAGAGGAAAAGAGCTCAAGAGTTCTTTGAGAGAAAGAAAGGAAACTTACAGAAAATCTTACAACATAAACTTGGAAATGAGCAAATGGAAGTTAGTGCTCATAAGATGGATATTTATAGAAAAAAAAAAAAAAAGAAATGTAAGGGGATGAATGGAGGGAAGTGGCCTTGTGTTCTTGGGCCATAGGGAGAGAACATATCTCTTCCAAAGGGTCATTCAAAGCATGGTTGGAAGCATGGCTAGGTATGGCTCAAAGTATGGTTCAAGCATGGTCCAAGGTATGGCTCAAAGTATGGCCTTTGTGTGCAAACAATTCAACATGTGATGATGTGGGGAGGGGTGGCCGGTTACTGTTAAGCCATGGAGGAGGAGGTTTGTTTCATCTAATTGTGATTTAGTGATGTGTTTAGGTGTTTCTTTGATTAGGGGTTTGTAAGTAAGTGTTTAGGTGAGGTAATGGGAAATTTAGGAATATTGAGACATGATTAGGGGTGGTCTTGATTCATTAGCAAAATCAAAACTCATTTTATGATATGATTATGCACAGACATAATTCCTTAATTTAAGGAATTCGAGAGAAAAAACACTATTTAAGATTCCATGACATAGAATCTTGATTTTCATAAAAGACTATGGTGTATCTAAGCAATCTTAGGTTCTAATTAACCTCAATAATCTTACATTACTCCCCTCCTTAAAAAGAATTTTGCCCTCGAAAGTTGTTACCTTAGGAAAGCTCTGGGTACTTTGTCCTTATCTCTGACTCTAGTTCCCATGTGTATTCTTTTGACTTGTCTTGTCCCCATGCCACTTTAACCAAAGGAACGGACTTGTTCCTCAACTATTTGACTCCGTGGTCCACGATCCTCGTTGGTTGCAAATTGAAAGTTATGTCCTCTTTTAACTGTACTTGCTCTGGTTCTAAGAAATGGCTAGGGTCAGACTCGTATTTTCGTAACTGAGAGACGTGAAAGATGTCATGGAGATTTGACAGGTTATGGGGTAAGGCTATTTTGTAGGCTACTGACCCAACTTTCTGAAGAATTTCAAAGGGACCAAGGAATCGGGGGCTCAACTTTTTGACTTTCATGGCTCTTCCTATGCCTGTAGTGGGGGTGATCCTAAGGAATACATGTTCTCCCTTGTTGAACTCCAACGGCTTTCGCCGCCTAGCCGGATAGCTCTTTTGCCTACTTTGAGTTGTAAGCATCCTATCCCTGATCCTCTTGATCTATTCTATCGTTTCCCTCACTATCTCAGGTCCTAACAGACTTTGCTTCCTAGGTTCATATTAGCATAGAGGGGATTGACACTTTCGCCCATACAAGGCTTCATGGGGTGCCATGCCTATACTTGCGTGATAACTATTGTTATATGCAAATTCGATCAAAGGTAGATACTTATCCCAGTTTCCCCTTTGGTCCAAAACACAGGCTCTTAACATGTCTTCAGAGTTTGGATCATTCTTTCAGATTGGTCGTCTATCTGTGGGTGATATGTTGTGCTTAAGCACAATTTTGAACCAAATGCCTTTTGAAAGGCTCCCCAAAAACGCAACGTAAATCGCAGATCGCTATATGAGATTATCATCGATGGTACTCCATGTAGTCTTATGATCTCTTGGATGTATCACTGTGCCAATTTATCCAAAGAGTATGTTACTCTAATAGGCAGAAATGGGCCGACTTGGTTAGTCGATCCACTATCATCCATACGACATCATGGCCAGTTTGGGTCTTGGACAATGCCGTCACAAAATCCATCGATGTACTTTCCCACTTCCATTTGGGGATTGACAGGGGTTGTAACATACCTAAAGGCTTTTGGTGCTCGATCTTCACCTTTTGGCAAACCAAGCACTTACTAACCCAGGTGACCACATCCTTTTTCAATCCGGGCCACCAAAACATCTTCTTTAAGTCCTGATACATCTTGGTAGTACAGAATGAATGGTGAAGTGGCTCTTGTGAGCTCCTCCAAAATCCTCTCTCGGAGGTCACCATCCTATAGCACACAGATTTGCCCCTCAAACCTCCATAAACCATTAGGGCCTTGTTCGAAACCCTTTACCTTGCCAGCCTTAACTGCCTCCAAGGTCTCCCTAAACTCCTCATTCTCCATCTGTGCTAAAGCAACCCTCTGCTTAAAACCACTTGTCACACTAAGGTGATACATCTTCATACCTCCATCAGTTAAAGACATCCCCAGAGTCATATTCCTTGTAACGCCCCGGTTTTTCTGCCAGAGTGAAAATGACCAAAATACCCCTGAGGTCATTTTCGGCCCGGAATTCGAGGAAATCCGGTCTGACTGTACTTGAAGGGAAAACTCAATGTTGGAAGGGGATTGGATGACTTGAGTACCTTCCCGGGATTGAAAATCTCATTTTTCGAGTTTTCGGGTCAAAATGACCAAAACGCCCCTGCGGTGTTTTACCCGTTTGCAAGTACCGGATGAACCTGAAACTTCTCCAGATGGTTTTAAAAGGCATTTTTATGTAGATTCGTGTTTTTACGCTTAATCGCGTGATTAGGCAAACCTAAGCAATATTAGGCTCTAATAAAAGATTAATTAATTTCCATAATTAATCTAGGGTCAAAATAAATTATTAAAGTTGATTAGAACCTAATAATGCTTGATTACACCTTGAAATCTTATTTTAATTTCAAGATTCCTAGTCATGGAATTTTGAATAGTGTTTCCTCTCTCCAATTCCTTAAATCATGGAATTGTGTTACACATTGTTTATTCATAAATGAGTTTAAAATTCTTTAATGATGTATGAGCACTCCTAATCTTGTCATAAAACCCCTAAACCTCATTCTTAGTTACCTAAACTTAAGCTTAATTGCTCCTAACCTTGTACCTAAGCTAATACACATCTAAACCTATCATTAACACCCAATTAAATGATCAAACCTCACCTCCCTCTTGCTGTACTAGACCTGGCTGTGTACCCTTCTCCCCATATGCATCACATGTTCAATTTTTCAACACTCCAAGGCCATACCTCTTTCAATCAAGCTTGATTTTCCAAGTAAATAACTAATTAAAATAGCCCATTTTCTCCATTTATTTGTGGCTGGAAAAGTTCCAGCCATGCATTGTTTCTAGAAGCTTAATTTCATAAAAAATTGATAGGAAATTAACTCACATCAAGCCATACTTTGTAGCATAGCTTCCATACTTCAAACCATGCTTGAATTACCTTATGTAAGAGATATTTTTCTCTCCCTCTTTCCCCTCAAAAGCCACGGCCACTCCCCCCCTTGGTGAGCCTCATTGTTTTGTTTTTCTATAAATAGGATGCTTGTAATAGCTTAGTTGCACCTTGAAGCATTTGCTAAGTTTCGAATTCTAGAGTTATCTTGCTAGTTCTTTTCTTTCTCTTAAAGTTCCAAGAGTTCTTTCTCTTCATCTTCATCCTCTCTTCATATTATCCCCTCACCACTTCAATCCACCATATCATAACCTTAGATCATCATCAAATCTCTTAAACACTAAACCTCAAACACAAGCTTCCTCAAAACACACATATTTTCCTTTTCTTTCTCTTTGGCCAAAGTCATCACACGACCTTAGGAGGAGTTGCTCTTCTCATTTTCCTTTTCAAGTTCAAGCTTTCATCTTCATCACTTGGTAGGGATTTGCTTTTCAAACTTGTTTTGCTCAAGAATGTGTTTTTCTCTAGTTTCCTCTTGGATTCTTTTTGAACTTTCCTTTGTTTTCCTTTTCTTTTTCAATTCAACCTCTTGGCCTTGATTATGAGTATGATAGCTTGATGATGAGAGTTTCTAGATGATGACCTTGTGTTCATCTCAAAGAAACCTTTAAAGCTTGAGCTTTCCTTTTCTTATAACTTCATCTGTATGATATCTAGCTCACATGGTTTTTCAAGTTAAGAAAATTAATCTAAGGATTTCTAAAAGCCCAAGCCTACCCTTGTCAACCTTAAAGTTGGCCGGCACGTTCTAGAGATCTTTCTCTAGATAGGGGTTTTGGGTATTTAATAAAGAACTTGACTTAGTTTCACTTTCTTTTTCTTTTAGGTTTTCGGTTTTGGTATTTTGATCCTTGAGATTTTGTTTGGTTTTGTTTTGGAAGTTTGTTTATTTGAGCTTGATGATGTTGTTCAAGAACCTCCTAGTTCCTTTGAGAACTTAGTTCAAGAACTCTAAAGCTCTCTTTATAATGAGATATGTGTTGGGTTGTTATCTTGTTAAAGTCTTGAATGCTTACTTTTATGCCTTGCACATCATGTTTATTTTCCTTGCTATCACTAAGTACCAAGATAATAAAGGAACTTGCATTATCATATTTGTATTTCAAGCTATGCATTATCATGTTTACATTTCAAGTTCTCACCTAAATATCAAAGATAATAATATGATGCATCTCATATTTATTTTATGCTCTCACTTTACTTTTTAATAAAAGCCAAAACAAGTGCATAAGCATGTTTATCTTGATGCCATCACTTTAATGAACCTAGAGCTCAAAGACTTGCCCATGGTTGTCTCAAATAAAGGTCTAAAAATATTTATTTCCTTTGGTTCATGTAACGCCCCGATTTTTCTGTTAGAGTGAAAATGACCAAAATGCCCCTGAGGTCATTTTTAGCCCGGAATTTGAGGAAAGCCGGTTCGGCAGTACTCGAAGGGCAAACTCAATGTTGGAAGGGGATTAGATAACTTGTGTACCTTCCCGGGATCGAAAATCTCGTTTTTCGAGTTTTCGGGTCAAAATGACCAAAACGCTCCTGCAGTGTTTTACCCGTTTGCAAGTGCCGGATGATCCTGAAACTTCTCCAAATGGTTTTAAAAGGCATTTTTATGTATTCTATGACCTCAGTTTTAATTTTAGAAGTCTCGGGCAAAATTAGTGCAAAATTACAGTTTTGCCCCTAGTTTCGTGTTTTTACGCTTAATCGTGTGTTTAAGCAAACCTAAGCAATATTAGGCTCTAATCAAAGGTTAATTAATTTCTTTAATTAATCTTGAGTCAAAATAATTTATTAAAGTTGATTAGAACCAAAAAGTACTTAATTACAACCTAAAATCATATTTTAATTTTAAGACACCTAGTCATAGAATCTTGAATAGTGTTTTCTCTTTCCAATTCCTTAAATCATGGAATTGTGTTACACATTGTTTATTCACAAATGAGTTTTAAATTCTTTAATGATGTATGAGCACTCCTAAACTTGTCATAAACTCCCTAAATCACATTCTTAGTTACCTAAACTTAAGCTTAATCATTCCTAACCTTGTACCTAAACTAATATACACTTAAACTTACCATTAACACCCAATTACATGATCAAATCATCCTCCCCACTCAGCTGCCAGGTCTGACCGAAGCTGCCCATGTGCATCACATGTTCAATTTTTCAACACTCCAAGGCCATACCTCAAGTCACATACACTATACCTTGTCATAACTTTCAATCAAGCTTGAATTTCCACATGAATAAATAATTAAAACAACCCATTTTTCCCATTTATTTGTGGCTGGAAAAGTTCCAGCCATGTCAAGTTTCTAGAAGCCTAATTTCATAAAAATTTGATAGGAAATTAACTCACATCAAGCCATACTTTGTAGCATAGCTTCCATACTTCAAACCATGCTTGAATGACCTTGTGTAAGAGATATTTTCCACTCCCTTTTCCCTCCAAGACTACACGGCCACTCCCTCCCTTTGTAAGCCCCATGGCTTTGTTTTTCTATAAATAGGATGCTTGTGATAGCCTTGTTGCACCTTGAAGCATTTGCTAAGTTTAGAGTTTTAGAGTTGTCTTACTAGTTCTTCCTTTTTCTCTCAAAGTTCCAAGAGTGTTCTTCCTTTCTTTTCATCTTTATCTTCTTCATCTCTTCATCTCATCATCATCTCTCAACCATCAAACACCACCCCAAAGCCTTGAACCATCATCAAACCTCTCAAACACCACACCTCAAACACAACTCCACCCAAAACACATTTCCTTTCTTTTCCTTCCACTTTGGCCGAATCATCACCACCATCCTAGGAGGTGTTGCTCATCTCATTTCCATCTTCAAGTCCAAGCTTTTATCTTCATCACAAGGTAGGGATTTGTTTTCAAACTTTGTTTTGCTCAAGAAAGTGTTTTTCTCTAGTTTCCTCTTGGATTCTTTTTGAACCTTCCTTTGTTTTTCCTTTTGTTTTCCATTTCAGCCGCCATGAGGCCTTGATTATGAGCATGATAGCTTGATGATGAGAGTTTCTAGATGATGACATTGTGTTCGTCTCAAAGAAACCTCTAAAGCTTGAGTTTTCCTTTTCTTATGACTTCATCTATATGATATCTAACTCACATGGTTTTTCAACTTAAGAAAATTAATCTAAGGATTTCTAAAAGCCCAAGCCTACCCTTGTCAACCTTAAAGTTGGCCGGCACGTTCTAGAGATTTTTCTCTAGATAGCGGTTTTGGGTATTTAATAAAGAACTTGATGTAGTTTCACTTTCTTTCTCTTTTATATGACTTTTAGTTTTTGTGTTGTGATCTTTGAGATATGGTATTGGGTTGTTATCTTGTTAAAGTCTTGAATGAGCTCTAGTTAAACATAAAATGAACCTTGCATCATGTTTACTTTATGCTTTGCATATCATGTTTACTTTCTTGCTATCACTAAGTATCAAGATAATAAGTGAACCTTGCATTATCATGTTTATATTTCAAGCTATGCATTATCATGTCTATATTTCAAGTTCTCACTTAATACCAAGATAATAATGAGTTGCATTCATATTTACTTTGTGCTATCACTTTACTTTCTAATGGAACCTAAAATAAGTGCATGAGCATGTTTATTTTTATGTCATCACCTAAATGAATCTAGAGCTCAAAGACTTGCCCATTGATGTCTCAACAAAGTTCTAACAACATGTGTTTTTCTTGGGTTCATATTTCGGCCCTAAGAGGTCTTGAGGTTTCCAAGTATAACTGTAATACGTCCTAGGCATGTTGAGTTAAATATTAGGATCTTACATCTCGGCATGCTATGCAAGTATGCAACATAAACTCATGACTTCAAATATCATCATGGCATTTCATTCATTACTTCATGTTCATCATATCATGAAAATCATCATAGCATGCCATAATTTACACAATACACATGTCTCAAATTCATATATTCTCATGCACACATCGTTAGCACTTTTGCAAAACAATAAACATGCTCCTAACCAGAATATCAGAGTAAAGGACCGGGCTCAGCTAATGCCAATGCTATGCATAACAATCCATATTAATAAACAAATATACACTTTGAAATAGTAATTCTCATTTCCTCTCCTATCTTATAGTATTTTATGCTTTTGATCCTTATGGGTTTTAAACTTATGATCAAATCAACCTATTACCCGATATAAGTCTTTTATGCACCTAATGGATCATTACTAATAATTCTCACTAATTTTTATGCTCATGATCAATTCCAAACAGCCTTGGGCAGCAAAGGCAGAATTTATATTTCTCAATTACGGGTGTCTAGAAGTCACAACTTTTACCCTTTCTAAGTTTCGGCTTTGCTCAAGGTACTAAAACTAAATGCTACCACTTTTAGGAGTTAAACCTACACTTCTAAACACTTCTAAAACAATATTATTTCAGATTCTACTTGTCCTAAGGCAGTAACCATATTTTTAGTTAATAAGGGTCTAAAACTCATAACTTACATCCGTTCCACTTATTAGTTGTCTCTAACACTCACAAGAAAATTTTTTGCTTCACTCAAACATAATTTTTACACATCCTAACCCATTGAAACAGCAACATGCAGTAGCCAAAATAACAAGGCAGTGGCCGAAACATATATGCCACATAATCACATAAAATCACATTTCGTGTGCATATAAGTTACTAGTTTCCCTTGGAATTATTTTAGAACCTCAAAACTCTTTTAGAAACTCATTTATTTAATTAAAATCATAAAAATAAAAGGCCAAGGAAGTAGTTATTTTAAACCACTCTCAAAAGAGTTTTAAACCATTAAAAATCATACTCAAAGTATTCTTTGAGCTTTTCCATGCTTAAGAAAATCTTAAAACATAGTTTGTTGGTCCTCGGGACTAGATGAAACTTATTCATCCTTATCACATGGCTGAAAATAGCATTCATAGAATGCATCTATTTTCCAAACTTCACTTGAGATAAAGAGGGCATGTCTTTGAGCTCTAGGATCTCTAGATGATGACAAAACTTAAACATGCTATGCACTTTATTTTAGTCTCCATTATAAAAGTAAAGTGAGAGCATGAAATAAATATGAGATGCAAGTTCATTATTATCTTTAAAGTTTAGATGATGACTTGAAATATAAACATGAAATGCAAAGCTTGAAATTTAAACATGAGAATGCAAGATTCATTTCTTTATTCTTGATATTTTAGTGATGACAAGGAAAAGTAAACATGATATGCAAAGCATAAACTTAAACATGGATGTAAGTTCATTTTATTCTTTACTAGAGCTCATTCAAGACTTTAAAGGAATATAAACCTCAACCCAACACATATCTTAGTAAGATAAAGTGAGCTTCAGAGTTCTTTGTACCAAGGTTTCAAAAAAACCTTATGGTTTGAACATCATCATCAAGCTTGTAACGCCCCGATTTTTCTGTTAGAGTAAAAGTGACTGAAATGCCCCTGAGGTCATTTTTGGCCCGGAATTTGAGGAAAGCCGGTTCAGCAGTCCTCGAAGGGTAAACTCAATATTTGAAGGGGACTAGATGACTTGTGTACCTTTCCGAGATCGAAAATCTCGTTTTTTGAGTTTTCAGGTCAAAATGACCAAAATACCCCTATGGTGTTTGACCTGTTTGCAAGTGCCAAATGAACCCGAAACTTCTCTAGATGGTTTTAAAAGGCATTTTTATGTATTTTGTGACTTCAGTTTTAGTCCCAGTGGTCCCTGACAAAATTTGTGCAAAATTACGATTTTGCCCCTAGCTTTGTGTTTTTGAGCTTAATCGTGTGATTAAGCAAACCTAAGCAATATTAGGCTCTAATCGAAGATTGATTAATTTTCATAATTAATCTAAAGTCAAAATAATTTATTAAAGTTAATTAGAACCTAAAATTGCTTAAGGAAACTCAAAATCCTTTTCTAGTTTTAATTCTTTGAGAAAGGAATCTAGGAATAGTATTTTCTCTAACCTATTCCCCTAAATCAAGGAAGTATATTGGCATTGGATTCTAAGTTAATGAGGTTTGACATCATTAATCTATCATGACCACCTCCTAATCTAGTCTCACATGGCCCTAATCACATTCTTAGTTACCTAAACACATGCTTAACAATTCCTAATCTTGCACCTAAACTAATACACACCTAAACACATCCCTAAACCATAATTAGATGAGACAAATCTCTCTCCCATGACATGATAAGCAACCAGCCACCACTTTCTTCACATGTTGAAATTATTGCACACAAAGGCCATGCTTTAGCCCATACTTTGCACCATACTTGGACCATATCTCACCATGCTTACAACCATGCTTTGAATGACCACTTTGAGGAGATATTTTCCTCTCTTAAAGGCTCCAAAATTTCGTGCTCCTTCCCCCCCATAATTCACCTCCACATTTCAAAATTTAACCCATAATATATATAGCAAAGTGTAAAGAAATCCCACACTTTTACCATTTGCTTTTTGCTTGAGTTTGTGACCAAAAAAGCTTTCTTACTTTCTCTCAACCTCAAGTTCTTCTCCACCACTTAGAAGCTCCTTCCACCACCATAGATCATCACCTAAACACCAAAGGTTCCTTCCTAAAACACAAAGCTCACATAAAACACCTTCCTTTCCTTTTCCTTGTGCTTGGCCGAATCCTCACCACCATTTTGGAGGAGTTTTTCATCTCATTCTCACTTCAAAGAACCAAGCTTTCATTTTCACTCTTGGTAGGGGTTCTTGTTTCCAAAAGCTTTTCTTTTGTTTTTTATGTTTGAGATGAAAAAGTGTTGGTTTTTCTCTTGGAATACATTCTTTTCTTCTTTGCTTTATTTTTATTTTTATTTTGGAACTTGGTTCTCAAAAGAAAAACTTGAGCTTGATGATGAGGTTTCAAGATAATGATCTTGAGAGTCTCATTTGAGAAACCTCTAAAGCTTGAAACTTGTTCTTGATTCTTGAAACATTTTAGTTTTTCCTTTGTTTTTCCTTGTTTAAAGGTTTCGGTTTTCCTTTCCTTTTTCCTTCCTTCTCATTTTCGGTTCTCTTTTCTTCTTTTCATCTTGACTTTGGTTTTAAAAATTGTAGGAGTTATTTTCTAAACTTTGTTTTGCTTGGAAATGTGTTTTTCTCTAGTTTTCTCTTGGGTCCTTCTTGAACTTTCTTTGTTTTTCCTTTTCCTTTGTTTCGGCCAAGAGGCCTTGTTTGTTTCAAGATAGTTCAATGATGAGAGCTCCTTGTGTTCATCTCAAAGGAACCTCTAGACTTGAGATTTTCCTTTCTTTAAGTTTTATCCTCATTTTCTAACTTAGATGATCTTAACCCAAGAAACTCCTTCACTTTTCCTTGCTTTTCTTTCCTTTAAAAATTTCGGCCTTGGTTTCTACTTCCTTGAGGTTTTGTTTTCTTTTAAAATTTTGCTTCTTTTTGAGCTTGATGATGATGTTCAAGAACTCTAAAGCTCTCTTTGTTGATGAGATAAGTGTTGGGTTATGATGGGTTTTAAAGTCTTGTAAGAGCTCTAGCTAAGATTAAAATAAATCTTGCATTCATGTTTATGTTTATGCTTTGCACATCATGTTTATTTTCCTTGCTATCACTAACTATCAAGAATAATAAATGAACTTGCATTATCATATTTATATTTCAAGCTTTGCATCATCATGTTATTATTTTCAAGTCCTCACCTAAATATTAAAAATAATAACAAGTTGCATCTCATGTTTATTTTATGCTCTCACTTTATTTTCTAAGGAAAGATAAAATATGTGCATGAGCATGTTTAAGATTATGTCATCACCTAAGAGAACCTAGAGCTCAAAGATTTTCCCACTATTATCTCAAACAAAGGTTTAAAAATTATATGTTCTTTAGCCTTTTGATTTCGGCCTTAGGAGGTTTAATTTGTTACAAGTACAAAAAAAAAAAATCTATGTTTCATAATTTTTCTAAGCTTTTATGAGCTCAAGAGATGTTTGGAACAAAGTTTTATGAATTTAAAACCTCTTGAGATTAATTTAAATTAGCCACTGCCTTTACAAGTAT
>JAVHNL010000550.1:0-25000 GCA_031216105.1 Dalbergia cultrata
GAGATCGTGTCATAGACACCTCTTTTAATTATATGTATATCTCAGCTTTTGCATAACCATGGGTATGATATTCTTCATATTCATTAATAAAATAACATTTTAATTAGGATTTATTTTATAATAATATATTCCCTCTAGATCGTACAAATTGTAACAAATTTAGTTTTGAGCTATAAGGAGAATTGACCCACTTAGTTGGCTTTATGCTCATGTATATATTACCATAACTTAAAATTAATTCTTGGCTTTTTTCATTACTACGTAATCTATAAATACATCTATTAAGACAAACCTTTCCTCGATCTATATATATATATATATATTGATAAGCTAAATAAATTGATAAGCTAGTTTGACATATAACTTGGCGAGGCCAAGACGGATCGGGGAACGTATTTTGAAATTGATATGGTTAAATGATATTTTTGATGTAGATGTCAATTTGGTCCATGTCAACTTATAAAACGGTGAACAGCCACAGAAGGTTAAGAGGGCAAAATGAAATTTGAGTAAAGATTTTCATCCAGAAGTTATGTTATTAGAATAACAATTTTTTTCCTATATCATTCTTTCTTTCATACATCAATAAAAAATAAACAATAATAATTTATAAAACTGATATATTAATTAATAAATAATCCATTTAATTTTATGTACTGAATATGTAATATATTTTTACATGTTTATTCAATCACATTACTATGTCAATAAAATAAGTTTGATTCTTATTTCACTACTTTAAAAGTTAATACACAAAAAAAATTAATTGAATGCATACAAATTAAAATATAAAAAAAATTATCAATATCAATGTAATTTTTTTTAATAATATCATTCAATCAAATCTGTTTATTTACATAAGTTTTTAAATAATAGAAATAAAAATTAATTATATTCATTAATTTGATAATATATAATTGTACGACGTAAAACTTTTTTCAATCATCAAGATTAAATTCATCTATAAGAAATATAAAATAAAACCTTTTTCTCGGGTCGGTCTAACAAAATTTTCGATTCTTCACTCCTTATACGGCCCGGCCCCACTCCCTCTATGTCTGTTTGTCACCGTGGCCCGTAGAAGTTCAATTTGATTTATCTTGTGGAAGGCAACTCTCGCAAATCGAAAGTAAATCGAATTGATGTATTCAGTATCCAATGCCCAACACAAAATATATGGCTACTTTTAGATAGGCAAACTACTTGATTGTGGCACTAAAAATATTTATCTCACCTTAATTATAACCTTAAATTAAAATGATAAAAAGATTTAGATTTTATTAAATGGATATTTGTATTAAACAATCAAAAGTAATTTTTTGAAAGATTAGAATAAACTTACAAATTTAAATTTAAATTTTCTTTTCTTGATTTTTCAAACAGTATTCATAAAACATTAGTTAACAAAACCCCCAAAAGTTATATATGAAAAATGCCGTCCCGAAACACTTTGTAATCTGGTTTGTAGAAGCCCAAAGCAAGAAAACATTGAAAGAACATTGAACCATTGAAACTGGTTAGGCATAGAGTGTATATATATATAGATCGGTAGATGAAATATGAGTCAGAATAATATAATATAACATGCAACATAAAACAGAACTCCGCACAAAACTTGATATACTTGCCTGCCGGTAATAGCCACCAGTTTAACGTTTTGGTTCATACTTCTAGCAACTTGGAAACATCCAAAGTTCCAAACCAATTATATACGACAGCCGTATTGAGCATCTTTTGTTTTTTATCATAGTACAAGTAAATGGCAATCAATTGATTTGTAGGTACTCAAAATAAGCGACAATGAAGCATGGTCTAAAAGAGAAAACCAAAGGTGATATGGATTTGCATGCACCCAAATGCATAAGAAAAAAGAACGGGACAAGAGGGGCAGATCCAAACCGACCAATGGAAACATGTCCGTGTTCAAGCGAAATTCAAGACGAAAACGACCATTCATTTCAGCAAAATCAATGTGGCTTCTTTCTTTCGGTGTAGAGTACACATCACGCGGTTGAGTTCAAGTCTCCCTCACCCCTCACCCCCCTCATGGATACTCCCATGCATGCAGGCCCAGATTTAGAAATTGACTATTGAGGGGTTCTAATGCTTTTTTAGCTCTCTTGTTCTTTTTATCAGATTGCAAAGAAGTTAACTTTGCATCTAACTTTGACCCTGAATTTTTTTTAATATATTTTGATGATTAATTTGCTCAAATTGTTTATATATTTTTTTTTGTGAATTTGAATAAAATGCATCAAATTTAAATGAGTTATCGGATGTGCGTTAGGGATCTGGTGTGGAATGTAAACTCCGTCAAAAGTTTTCTTATTCTATGATGATATGTCAAGAATTTAACCTAATCTATTAGATGAAAGTGAAGTATAATTGATACGAGTTTAGAATGATAAAATAGACATTTCAACACTAGAAGAAATGATCTTATTATTGGCTAATTTGTATTAACGATATATTCTGAATAACTTGGGTGAAGTCTGATTTACTTAGTTTATTAGTTCATATTTTAAATTATTTTAAGACTTGATTTATTTTTATGTTTATTAAGCCCAATCATTACCGTAGCAATTTGAGCCTATTCTAGTAGGATAGGAAATAAAGTTAACCTAAATAATAGGTATAAATATCTCTAAACTTTGCAGCTATTTTTTTTTTAGTTTTTATTTGCATGAAATTCCTCTAATTTCTTTTAAGAAACTTTGTGTGTGCAACTGAGATTGAGTAATTCCCTTAACTTGTTGCATCAAAAAGCTAAATACGTAATTATAAGGTAGATGATTCCCTTGTAATATTTATTTGGTTTCAATCCTCCATATTAATTGTGTGTTAAAGTTTTTGAATTTTTTATATCGATGGGATTCCGCATTATATGTCTAAGAAAATATTTGATAAATAAAATACATCTACAACCTCAATTTAAACTACCTATTTTCTTACAAGTTCAGTTCCGGCCCATTTTATTTACATTTTAACCCCCATTGTTTTCTTATTTATAATAATACAACTTAATAACAACCGATTCTTTTACAAATTTATTAACAAGTATCAAGTAACGAATTTCATACTTCAAAAATATCAAAACAAAATATTGCGATTGGTAATCAATTTACAAGATCATAATTACTTTTTTTAAAAAAATTCCGGATATAAATTTATTTAAAAAATGATGCGCTTAGTTTTTTTTCCCCTATCAAAATCACTCTCTTTCCTGAATTATTCTAGTTAGTAAAAAATAGACAGTAATATAATAAATTATTAAATATAAAGTAGCAAAATGAATTTTTATTGCAAGAGAAAAAAAAAAAAGATAAGTGAAAAGAAAAACATAACCTTCACAAGATAAAAGAAATTGAAGAGAAAAAATTTCTACTAGATGGCTATGATCCTAGATAATTATGTGTCTTAGAATTAGGCTCCCATGAATATTCGACTTTGAAATCCTATATCGTGGCTTGGATGACTAATAATGCCTTGACGGAAGGGCATATTAATCATGTGCGAGTGACCAAGCTAGAAGAGACACGAAAAGTGAAAAGGGACCACAGAGACAACATACATGAAATGAAAGAAACATTATATATATATATATATATATATATATATATATATATATATATATATATATGGGTAATGATACTTTAACACCCCAAATGTCCTCACCTATCCTTAACATTCATCACATTCAATGACTATAAAGTGGACACCCACTTTTGGGGTATTGAAATAGTATTATCCTTATATATATACATACGACATGAGTTTTATAGTGAAATTCATATGTTTAGATTTATTATAGACAATTTATTATTATTTATAGAATCAAACTATTCAATAAAAATAACAATCAACTAACAATTAATAATGAGAAGTTTATAATGGACTCAAATATATAGGATCCACTCCATAACTTGCCATACATGCATATGATCGATCGATACGAGGGTTACGAAAAAAAATGCAAAGGTTAATTAGGGAGGCCCCTTCGCATTTGTTCCTTCCTGCTACCAGCTACCGTCCCCCCAATCCACCCAATTTCCCTTTTCTTTACTGGTCTGGTCTTGATCACTTCTGTCCTTATTAGTTCCCCTGCTAGCCATACGTTACATCTTTGTCACACACAAACACGCACTCTCTCTCTCTCTCTCTCTCTCTCTGATCACAGTGAATAAATGTACGGCTCAGTGTGCCTCTCACACAGCAGAGCTGTTTGCTGAAGTTTCATGCATAGGTACTGTGTGTCTGTTGTGAATCAGACGAGTGTATGTGTGGAACGGAGTTGCATTGCATGAGAGGGCTGTGGTTTGGCAAGTGTGTTATGTATGTGCTGCTCGAGTACATGTATATAATTACTAATTATAAATACGATATACTAATATACTAATACTATTATATCTTGATTATATTATCTGAGAAAATCTAATCTAATCTAGTGTGTATATATAACTATATATATAATCTGTGGCTGGCCCTGCAAATAAAAAATGTTGGCCTGGTGGAGGAGATAAGTGTAAATATCATAAGAAAACTGGTTGATGATGTAGATGTAATAATAGGTAGAGAGGTAGGTGTAGCATGTAAAGGGACTAGGTAGGGCAATAGGGGTCTTATGTGAAACCTAGGGGGCCTTAGGGTTCAGGCTGAGGGCTCACCCTTTTGGCTTGTGTGGTCACTAGAGTAGAGTGCATGCAGGTCATGGTGTTCGGGAATGCCAACAAGAATGTTTTGGTTCTTCTGACTGAATTGGCTAGGTGCTGCGTGTGTGTGACTGTGTGGGCCTGCCACCAGCTCTTTTGGTGCTCTCTTGCCCAATCATGCTTCACCATGCCTCCCCATTTCAATACCCTACCTGCCTATCCCTGTCTGTCCCTTTTTTTTTTTTTTTACTTTTTTATACTTTTTGAAAAATGCTATTTCCATGATAGTAAATGAGAACTTTGTTGTCTTCACGTGAATTTATCGATTGAAAAATATGTTATGTGATTAAATTTTGTACAACGATAATACAAAAGTTATTCTATCTTAATTTGGAATTCGTCTAATTCTTATGAGAGATTTGCTCAATTCAAAGGTACTGCTGTATTAAGAAATCACCTGCATAAGAGTCGTTTAAGTTATTATTAAATTAATGTGTCTGTGTGTATATATATATATATGTGTGTGTGTGTGTGTGTGTATTTATCTTTTCTACTTAAGTAACATTTATAGAATAATTGAATTCACGCAATTAAATTGTTCTATGAAAAAATGTATGATATTTGCTGGGCACGTTGTTGAGTGGCTGCTTGCTAGAGAGCTAATTCTTGCCTAGCTAACCAAGTTTTATCACTGTAAAATTAAATAAATTTTCAAAGTACTGGCTTGCATTCTAATTAACTTTTTTTGGATTTAAAACAACTCGTAACCAAAACTTAGCGTCCTTGAGATATTCGTTAAATGAAAAAAAAAATATCAGTTATAATGTTTAATTTATTTAAATTCAACAAAATATAATTCATCTAAAAAATTAATAATAGATATATAAAATGATTTGGAGCCATAATATAGATATATAAAGTTGCTTAATCGCCAGACCAATTAAAAAAAGTTGTTTAATCGTATAATTAGGATTTTGCAAAATCTATTAACGTATTTTATATAAAAATAAAAAAACTCTTCGAATTTCTGTTGTACTCCGTTTAATAATGTTTTCCTGGGATACTTCAGAATTTCAATTTGTAAATTGTAATAGATAAAACAATAGTTAAGTAACTACAGTTTTTGTTTTTCCAGTTTCATGAGAACTAGGCATTTGTACTTCTTTTTGGGCCATAAGAGGACTAGGCATGATTAAGCCTATAAAGTTGATTGGATTCCTTGTTTATTGAAAGGGCCTATTTCACAGTCATTCCGCTATTGTTCTTCATAGATTGGGCTGTCAGAGCCCGGCCTACTATGCCAAAAGTATGGTAAAAAGAGGAAAGCCTTACTTGACCATAAAAAGCAAAAGCTAATTCTCATAAATTATACACTATTCTTTCAAGAACGGATTTAGCCTAGAAAACCGTTTTCCAGCACTTGAAGTCTTTAACCCATCATCTCTGTTAGACTTCTTACCTATGACAAAATCATAATATCCCGACCAAAAGAAAGAAAGACAAAAAATCATTACAATAATACTATGTTAACTCCTCACTTTCTAGTTCTCATCGGATGGCCGGAGTAGTGCCCATTTTCGAAAGAGAATTCAGAACTGATTAGGATAGAGTAGCAGCATTAGTCACGAATTCAATGCTACAACATCTAAAATAGCTATAATTCAATTAGTAACTGAAAGACATGGGTTGTCCAGAAACGATCTAGTGAATGCAATGCTTATCTCAGGCACAATCCCAATGAAGGAAATAAATCTGATGCGAAAATCTCATATGTTCGTATCATGTGTAGATTTTTATTATTGATTAAATTCTCCTATAAAACTCGTTGATAAGATTTATCTTCTCAATCATTGATAAAAATCTGTACATAACTAAATCACTTGAGATTGTGACTTAAAAGAAGATTCATTTTACCTGAGTGCTTGCCAGGTGCCAGCATCGCCTGCTCCTTCCTTTCCGCAAACTTTGCTTTAAGCTTACCTTTCTAAGAGGGCTCTATTTTCAACCGAGAGTTCCAGAGAAGTTAGCTTTCACCTTTGCTTCCTTAAAGGTATAAACCAAGCACACATGTAAGCTATTATAAGTACACCGTGTCAGATTGATCAACTAGGCACAACACCCAACTTATAGATGATATAATCACTAGAAAATTTTCTATCATACTTTGCATTAAAATATGCATCAGTAGCACAGTTCGGAAATATGCACACAACTATATTCCATGAGTAAAACTGCTGTTGAAATTACATTGCAGCAATAAAACCATCCAATACATGATACAAAAACATTAGCAGTCGCATGAGTCAGGATGGATTTAAGCAGGTTGTCTTTTCCATTCCACTAGAATAATACACGTATTAATCATAGAATGTACAATATGGCATAATCCTTATTACTTATAATCATCGTAGGAAACTGTTATCTCGACATAAAGCAACATCTTTCTCTCCATTGGCATTTGGTGTAAACGTTGTTCCAGCTTTAAGATCCCCATCTAAGTTGATTCATTTTGAGCGCTATGAAGATTTACCATCCAGCTTCAATGATCCAAGATTACCTTGTACTAGTGCAGCAGCAGCGCGAGCAGCTGCAGATGCACGCTCCGCAGAAGCAATGGCAGCTCGGGCCTTCTCCAATACATCAGAGGACTGCAATCTTGTCTCACTTTTAGCATTACCAATGGGGACATCATTATTTTCGTGTGACTGTTCAATTTCATTAGTGATCATCAAATAATTACGGTTAGAAGGCCTTGGTGCTTCAAGTTGTTCTTGTTTATTATGCATAGACTTGATAGAATGTTCCGTATTTGAAGGTGCCTTTTTTCTGGGAGTCTGAGAAAGGGTAGCTCCAACATCAACTTGCTTTGCTCCACCCTACAGGTTATAGAAAATCATAAATAATTAAGCAAACTAAGTAAATTCCTATGCCACAGTAGAGAATTAGACAACAATGCATAATAGTGCATCAAATTTGGGATTCCTAAATTCATAACCATCAGTAGAATTGAATATAAAGTAGTTAACACGTAGGTCAGTTCATTCATCATTTATTGGCCAGTGGCGGCTTGTGTCATGTAACAATTCATAAATATATCAAGAGTACTAAAACAGCAAACCCTTGTTAATTAAGATGCTACTGACAAATGACAAACCAACAGAGCTAAATAGTGACATCAAGTTGACATAAAAATTACTTGAAAAATGAAAAGAATAAACAAAAAATAATAGAGAATGAATCCTAACTTTTAAACAATTTTATCACTGAACCATGCTTTACGAAAAAGTAATCAGCAAACTGTTGATTGAACAAGCTATGTCTAAGATTGCCAGGAACAGGGTGTCAAATAAGCACATTCAATATAGAACAGCGCAATAATGTTTGGTACGTTCCAGACGCATGGAATTTCAACATTAAAAACCCAGCAGATGTGACGAGATTTGAGAAAAACACTAACAGCTCGAGTCACTTCTCAGTTCTCCTGACAGAACAGTGGAAGAACTATCACATGAAGAACCGCGTACACAAGGCTAGAAGGATATTTGCAACAATTTCAGGAGGCAGAGTTGAGGATAAAGGGGGTTATTAGGACCATTAGACAAGTGACAACTTATTAGTTTTATAGATGCTATCTACCATGCAACGACAGTCCTATGAAATCACATGGACCAAAAGGTGAATATTATAATAATATTAAAGACACGTACAACAATGAAGAAAGAAATAGTGGGACGTGGAACAAAAAAATTACCAGAAGATCTTCATGATTTTTCCTAAACTCTGCCTCAGTTTTAGAAGAATCCCACACTACATTGTACTCTTCAGCAATATCCTTTAAGACCTTGAGTTTTACATCTCCGGATGGAGCACTAACAGAAAGCTTTTCAATTATCTGAAATAATAATATCAAAAGAACAGATGGAACAATGATAGTAAGCAATAGTTAATACTCCAAAAAAATCAATAATTGTTCAATATTAAGTAACCGCAGTTAAAGATAATTCACCGTGCGGTTCACGCCTGAATCAGGACGAAGTTCAGATACAGCAGAGACAAATTCCTTCCCATATTTAGTGGTAAACAAGTTCTTGATGTGCAATAGGTCTGGCACATCTGAACATCGAGGGGCAGCGAAAATTATACTTGCAATGGCTTCTCGCAATTCCTGGGGGCATTCCCTACAATGAGGAGGTGGAAGGCTTCAAGTTTGATTGGGGAAAAAAAAAGGAGAAGTTTGCTGTGAACTGTAATAGAAATTTTGGGACTGTTTGGGGACAATTATTTAGTAAGACAATAATATTTTCCTTTAAAAACTTGCAGCGATGAGAATCATTTCAAACATTACATATTTGACTTTGCAGTTAGATCACATATTCCGTATATGTAAATCAACAAGCATACAGCATGTTCAATAAGAGCAAATACTTATGACTTGTGGGACTTACCTCTGCGTCTCAATTATTGGTACGCGTGCAAGAACAAATTCACAGAATAACTCTAATATTTCATATGCAGCCCATATATTCTGTTCTCGTATGATATGCTCCACCTTTTTAAACCAATGCAATTTATCAAAAAACCAAGTCACAATACGAAGGGAAAAAAGATATACAAATTAGCAACCATTTACCAAGAATTGAAGGATTACCCGAATTCTAGCAATTGCTTCTTGGCCAGCCTGCAAGAATTGGGATATCTCCCTGCGCATTTGTTTCAGTTGCACATCTCTCTTGTTTTGTATCAGCTTAATGCGTGAAATTGACAAGTTCAGGCATGTTTTACTACGGATGACCAAGATAAAGAGAGATTAACAAACATCATATTTAATAGTAGATACTCACTACTCATTGAAAGGGTATTCATGGAACAGAATAATTTCTAAAACATATTCAACCAAATACCAAATAAACAAACCAACCAATAACCCCCACATCCAGCAATAGGGTATACTTCAAAAACATAGTTTCAAGCTTCAACAACTAAGGCAACAGAGCCAAAAGACACGAAATTGGAATTGAGTGTTGACACATTAAACGATTTGCTTATTATTTGAGCTAGCATATGATTAAAAGAAATTGAATGAGACAAAATTAAAGAGACCTAATATCCTGTAATACAGGATGCATTTAAGCATATAATTGGACTTTTCCACCCCCAAGAAATTAAAAATAAAAAATAAAAAAAGAGTCTTATCCTAAAACACAAAATCGGGTAATAAACAATGGGCAAATGTCAAAATTTGATCTTTGAAGGAAGGAAGGCAACCCAAGAAGGGAATGAATAAAAGTAAGAAGTGAGAAGCATAAAAATGAATCACCAGCGAGTGGCAAAAACGCCTCTGCTAAAGAGTTGATTAAGAAGAGACATTGGACGGCGTGGTGGATTAGATGATAGATAGATGAAGAATTGAATTGAAATGAAATGAATATGCCGATTGCCTGCCAGCCAGCCAGCTAGCCACTGCCAAGTCACCACCAAACCATCTTCTTTTGCCGATCTCGTACTGTCCAGTCCTGTTTGGCGAGCGAGCGTTCAGTTAAACAAGACAAACCCCCAACCGAAGCAACCCATCAAAAGTTCAAAACCCACACAGACATGGGTTGTCGGGTCTAACCCGTCTTTCCTCACTTTGCATATTCAACCTTTTTTTTTGCACCTGAGTTTATCACCAACTTGTGTTTGCATAAATCAATACTTTTACCATTTAAATGTGTATAGAAATTAAAAAAATGATTGACAATGTCTCATTGTTGATAACAGTTATATATACTTCACAATACTACTCTTGATATGAATTGTAATCTCCCTCTTTTCATTTTCTCTCTCTTTCATTAATGTGTCTCTTTCTTATTACTAAGAGTGTATTTAATAGGAAAGAGAAAATAAGTTAATAGGAGATATAATCAGAAGAAACTAATAAATGTTACTGAAAATTTTTAAATTGAACAGCCATTTATGAATGAAGGGAATATTTAATTTTTCTAACTCTATAATTGCCTTGCTTGCCTAAGGCTAGCATTTAAATAAGGCTAGCATTTAAATAAAAGTTATTCACATTTTATATCTAGTTGGATTTTTTTTTCAATGCAAGTTTTAGTTTTGTTCTTGAAATCATTTTTGTTTTGTATCAGTCTAAATATTTCTAATACCATTTAATTTTAGTACATATAGTTAATTGTCTATGTTCAATACTTAATCAGCTAACAAAAGGTTTGACAATTATATGGGATAGTGATTGAAATCAAGTAATTTTAAAATGTTTGGACCGATATCAAACAATTTCTTTTTTCTAGGAATCAAAGCTACAATTTACTCATTTTCCTTGAAAACATATTTGCATTTATATATGTTCACGTTTTATAACAAGTTTAATTGAATGACACTACTAAATTGTGATTAAATACGAAAAATTTCTTCGTAGCAGCATACTAGTTTTATTTATAAGGTAATCGTATGTTTTCGTTTATTGTGTGATTAGTTAATGGACTTATATGCAAATGAGAAAAACTGGTTAATGAAAAATTATTGCTGATCTGGCCTCACAACAAAGGGAGAGCCGGACAGATATATTACATCTAATTTGAAAAATATAATTAGCTAAGTAGCCTCTGATTAAGCTTAGGTTTCATGTATATCTAATGCTAAAAGGCAATAAATCTTCCATTTCTGATGTAATATTTGTGAAGGGTATATGTTCACAAGAAGATCTAAAATTACTCTTGGCGAGGTCACCATACTCAATTATGCTGACATACCCAAGGAATGAAACTCAATCAATTAACTCAGCACCTAAAATCAAGCCATGAAATAATGTCATTATGGACAGCAGAAATTCTGTCATCAGGTTCCCCTTCCAAAATGCCATGGTAACCTCCTTCATAGATCTTTAGAGTCTTATCCTTACTAGACGCTTTCTCATAAAGAAATTGGCTCACCAATGGATCTGTCACTTTATCTTCTGCTCCATGAAGAATCAATAATGGAGCTGAAACCTGAAACCATCACCCCAAAATGTAAATGTTTGTGGTTGATATGATAATGATCGCATTGCATGCAAATTAAAAATCAGATACAACCACTGAAATTAGATACTGGAAAATAACAAGGAATGGATATATAAAGAGCAGATGCAAAAGCTAACCTTGTGTAATTGTGACTCAATATCTTGAGTGGCACTTAAAAGTTCCATGCCAGTTTTCAATCGCGTTCGATGATCATAAGAAATAACGTTGTAAGCGGCCTACAAGATAAACAATTAACACCTATAATTACTTAGGCATTCCCTTAAAATGGATTTGGCACTTGACACATGAACTCAAGTTATCAGTTTAAGATGGTGATCATTTTATCAATTAATATATACAAGAAGCCCAATGACTCCCCAATTCATAAAGTACACTGAAGTGAAAATTTGATCACACAAAATGATATGGATATAGAGAAGCTTAAATGATGAGTGAAGACCTTTAAACATGTTATTAAGTGAAAGACAAATTGTTAAATAGGGACTGTTACAGAAGGACACTAATTACTTATTTCACTTTGCAAGCATTGAAGAATTAGGGGTTGACAAGGTTACCAACCACTTGTCTCTTGCCTAGTTCTCTGAAGGTCAGCGCAGATAAATCTTTGTGTGGGAACAGCTTAGCCTTTGGCATCACTTTAGACAAAAGATCCAATACCTTCAAAACTGCAGTAGATGGTAACATGCCATCTGCAATCTAGAAACCAAAACAAGATCAGCAAATCACACTTACTGTTACATACAGAAATACAACAATGAAAGGTTATTCTTCAAATGATGATGGCTCCACTTTTCATGTAATTTGAGTCTTGGACTCCTTCAAATGTTGGCTTGGACAAGGTTTCTTGTAGACATTTTAAAGTATGCATAAATTCTTGCAATTCATTTAAAATATAAGGTACCAAGTATTAAATTGCCAAACAAAATAACATGGAATTTCTAATCAGGTTCTCTCATAACTGGTCCCCAAAATTCTGTGATATGTGTTACTCTTTATATTGACATGCCTATGAAATTACGGTAAGAGTTCCATGTTGGAGAGAGGCGCTGCTGATTTAATATTAAGTGTGATTATCATGTTTGACTTGCCAATGCAAGAAAACAGAACTCCAGTCCCAGCAACTGATATTGCCATTATATATTTTCCAGGGTATCCAACAAATTTTAGGAAAATGAAATTGAACCTTAGATATGACAATGAGTCAATGACGCAATAAGTGTTATACAACTTAACGCTACCAAACTTTGAGATGAATCAGAAGTTGAAATTAATGAAGTTGGCTAAACATCAGCTGCAATACAGAGGAATGAGCTTACTTTACACATCGGTGCTACAAGGATTACTCCATCCCAATTATCTGGTTCCTTCAAATGAGCTTTAAGGGCAATAGCTCCACCCATGGACTGCCCCAATATAAATCTAGGCAATTCTTTTACCTCAGGCTTTTCTGTCAATTGAAATACAAAGAATATGGTCACAAAATTATGGATTTTCACAAGTAAAAGATTACAGCAGCAATCAAGTCAAACTCTAACCTTTTATTTTCGTATATTGTTCTATAACATCAACAACCAGATCATCAAATTTTGGAATGTAACCATGTAACCCTTCAGAAAGACCAAAACCGGGATAGTCCATGGCAAAAACACCAAACCCAGAAGCAGCAATTCGCTTGGCAAGACCTGAGCAAAATCTTGACGTCAACCTCATCACATTTTAATGTGATAAATCAATCTCTAGCTTTGCTAAGAAAAATTAGCATCACAACATACTACTACTTAGGGGAACTCAGCTACTTGTGAAATGACATTACGATACAAACCTTCAAAAAAGAATGTGCAAGTACTGCCATACCCATGGCAAAAACACAAAGCTGCTTTAATTGGAACTCCAGGTTCAGGCATCCAGCTTTTGCAGAAAATTTCCAGTCCCCTCGAATTCCTCTGATACCACTACTAAACAAAACAACCAGAATCAATCATGTTCTTCTCCAATTTACATGAACGAGTCAAAGAAAACGACTCAGAATATGCTCCAAGATTTTTGGGCAATCAAGTAAAGCAGGAAAAGAAAAAATGTCTTACTTCTTCAGTTCTGATCCCAGCAGGAGCAGTCTAGCATCACCATCAAAAAACCAAAATTCAAGGGAAAAAGAAAAACTAAAACATCAGTCACTGATTCCTTAAAAACCAATGCCAAAAGAAGCACACCCAGTAAAGAAAATCTCAAGGGAAAAAAAATAAAAAAATAAAAAAATAAAAACAGAAGGATAAAAACGGGGCAATTGAATTTGAACATGATGAACACACAGAGACGCAGACTATAAATATACAGAGCTCACCTTGAACAAGTAATGGTCCAGGTGCTGGTGCACCTGAATGAAAGCCTCTCGGACCCTTCTGCGAGAGGGTGCGAAATCCAGGTTCTCAGAAGCGATGGCTTTCAAGTCGTCGCTGACACCCTCGATGATGGTTGACTTTTTCTTGGCTGTCACCGTCACTACTCTAGTGCGTGATGGTTTCTTGAATTTTGGTATTTGTATTTGGTGCTTGAGTGAAGAGTGGCCTACGGAATAAGAGATGGGAATGCATGGAGACGGGGAGACAAAAAGGCTCTGTGATCGGAATTTGAGAGCCACAGCGAGCTCCATCGTGATGCTGATTCAACTTAGCGGGGGGTTGTGTTCTGTGCAATTTGACTGCAATCAAAGCTTCAGCACTCTCAATTGGCTATGCTATATGTGTCAGCATGCACAGGTGTGTACGAGTATTATTGTAGTCTATGGTCTATGTTGTCTCCACCCGGTTTTTGACTTTTCCTTTATCGCCAAACTTGGTGATGCTTCTAAGTAGTCCAAAATTCCATGTCACAATTAAGAAACTTGGATTGGATGATGGTTCACCGTCCATGCCACATTTATCATGCATCCGTTCATGTCCACCTCCCAATACCATAGTCCCATCTTACTAATTATGCGGGCAAATGTGATAATCTGATTTGTAAATATCTTTTTCTATGCCTTTAGCATGCCTCTGGTCTTTACTGTATGGTACTTTAATCCGGAGTCGTTAACTAAATTAAGTGAATATACTCCAAAAGATTGAGTAAAGTGATACAACTCTTGGCAATTTTAAAGGGACGGTGAGTGGATGCACAGAGGTTTTACCTTACACCCTTAAAACCTTATTAGAAATTTAGAAATTGATCAATACGGCACGGGGTGATTGGCAATATACGTTTAAATTTTAAAATTGCCAAACTGGATTTTCATTAGATGCTTATTCTATTTCCTGTTTTTGCCTTCTTGGCCAACGATGACAACTCTATTATTATTATTTTTTGGATGGGGACGATCATAGTTCAATTTTTTTTCAATTTAATTGAAATACATTGAAAATGTAAAAAAAATTTACACATTTTTTTAATCATGTAATTACATATCAGTAAATAGAATTATTTTCAACCCCCATTACTTAAAAAATCAAATAAAAGAAGAGATAAAATTGAATTACAGTGTAAACATTAATCTATTAAAATTAAACTTTTTTTTGTCGAAATCATAGGTCCAATGAGCACTCCCTTTACTGTTACCCTTTTCCCCCTTTTTGCTCCGTACTCTAATCCTTTTCTATGTCCAATATGCCTTTACTCTACTTAACAATTTTCTTATTTGCTATTTTTATTTTGTTGGGTATCCACTCATAATTTGGGCCTCAACTCACATGGAATCTTCATGAGAGAAGGACGGGTCCATTACCATAAATTTAGGTCCACATTCTTCTGAAAAGCCGTAGATTGATGTCCCTTCCGACTTGGACCACAAAAATTAGGAGTCCCATCCGTCAAAAGTACGATATTGTGCTTTTCCATTTTTCTCTCCCGTCGAACATATGATAATTTTTATATTAATTTTTATTTCCTTTTTTGTGGCAGTTTGTAATTTTCATATTGTGAAATTATATGGTTGTGTTTCGTCCATTGAGTGAGTATTCTATTGATTGTTGAGATTACCTAGTACTATTAGAAAGATTTTTAGTTACACCTATTCAACTGCACAGGTATGAGGAAATATTTATTGTTTTCGTTGTTGATAACAGATTCATTCCTAAGATTTCCCAACAATTTGGGCCTCAACTCACATGGAATCTTGGTGAGAGAATGAGTGGTCCATTACCATAAATTTAGGTCCACATTCTTCGGAGAATTGCTGTAGATTGATGTCCCGTCCGACTTGGACCACAATTACGATCATGCTTTTACAATTGTTTCTCCTGTGGAACATATGATTCATAAAACTGGGCAAGAGCCCATCCGGTCAATGGCGTCAATAGAAACGACCGCTTTCTTAATTTCATTTTGGTCAATAGACACGAGCGCTTTGAAAGAAAGTCATGTTTGACCAAAACAAAAGGGCCACGGGCCGAATTTCCTCGCTAGGCCTAGACCGAAAAATTAGAAAGTTTACTCCCCAGGCCTATTAGCAGTTTTGTTGGATTCCTCTTAATACTCATTAGGATATGACTGAAAAAAAAAAAGGCATTCGGGCTGTGGAGTTGAGAGGGGGTTGATTCCCCCCACATGGCCACATCACATTTCCCGAATTTCTTTTCTTTTTTTCGATAAATTATTAGTATATGAAGTTCATGGCATTTCTAATTTGATTCCACGGACTATGGAGTAGAGCTCTCCTAACACTAGTTTTTGCTATTCTCAAAGATAATTAGATAGGCACTTTACTAATCTTTTTTAATTATCCATTGAAGACATTGTTCTATCTCTTGAAGCTAACCACTAGTGTAATACTCAATATTTCTAACCTAAATAATAATATCATTTACACACCATTTGTTTAAACCAATTTTACATCAAAAATTCACTTTGTCAATAAATATTGTATTTCAAAAATTAAAGTAGCATTAATTTTTTTTAATAATACTCTTATTAAATATTATTGATTCATTAGTAAAGGATGAGCGAGAAAATTGGAGTACGCATTTAATATTGAATAATTGGAGTATGCATTTAATACTCTTATTAAATATTAAGTGAATCATTTCTAATTTTTTTTCTAATATTAATATTTTAATAATTATTTCCTTAATTCTAGTATGCATTTAAAATTGAATAATTATTCAATAACAAAAAGGGAGTGGCAAGTCTATTGACGCTCCTCATTTATTATCTTATTTTATAATATTCCTAAAATATCCTTGGTAGAAAAATTGTTTTATATTTAGCTAATTTTTATTTTTGAACCTAAATTAAATTTTGTAACATTCCTTTGATTTTTTTTCTTTTTCAAGGAAAAAACAGATCATGATCAAATATGAGTCGTCACTCTGCATCTTGTGCAACAAAGCAAGTTTAGTTATATGAAGTATAAAGATCCATTTGACACCCTCTTTATTCCTTAATATGCTATCACTGTTGCCAATTCATGATTCTTTTTTCTTTGTCTGGGTCAATCAGCTCATATCTCGACATTTGACAACATTATTTTGAATTTAAAACACGTTCAGATAAAAACTAATTTTAAAAGGTTACATAATTATAAAATACTGTAAGTTCAAATGCTACAACATAAATAAAATTTAGTAATATTTGAAAAACATTGCTAAATTATATAAAGGCATTAGTAGTTCTTTAGTAACATAACTTATATATACAAAAATGTTGCTAAAAGTTTTTAATAATATTTTTTTTATATATTTTCAACAATATTTTTAAATATTACTATATAATACTTTTTGCTAATAGATGTCGCTAAAAATGAAATATGATATACTGATGAATCTTGTTTAGCCTAAATAACAAGTTTTAAAAACTTTTCAACCGATTACAAATTATGTTGAATTATCATAACTAATACTATATCATTATACGTTATCATATTTTTTTAGTTTGAAACCTCGCTATAATGTGACATTTAGTAACATCTGGAACAATGTTATTGAATCATATATAAGCATTAGTAAATTGTTAAATTTTAAATATTAGAGCAACAATATATTATAAATATAAAACAAGTTAAAATTTTAATTTAGCTTAAAAATAAAATTTATCTAAATATAAAACAACCTTTTTATCAAGGATATTTTAGGAATACTACAAAATAAGGCAATAAATAAGGAGCATCAATAGACAAATAAGAGAGCTAATAGCCCCTCCCTAACAAAAAGTATAAGATAAACTCGGAATTTGATACACATCTTTATTAAATACATGAATATATCAGGATCAAAATGTTAAACGCAGCGACATAACTCTTCGAAAAAGAGAAACTCACATCTTCCACCGAGTACAAGAATTTTACCTCCACCTTGCAATCTCCATTATTGTTTTTTTTCTTCTTTCAATTTTTCTTTTTTTTTCTTCTTTCAATTCTTTCTCTCTTCCCTCTCATCTACAAGTAAAAGTTGAGATGCTCCTTAGAAGAAAAAATTTTCTGTCTCCATAGAGCATAGAACAATGAATCCAGCCTTGCTAGACACCAATAATAGGATCCTCAAGAAACTATGTGGTATTCTTATTCTCCAATACGATTCTTTGTAAAATTCCACTTGCGATCTTCAAAGTAGAGGTACCGCTTATGTGCTGCATAATTATCTTCTTCATCAACAACAATGGAAAAAAAAAAAGGGAGAGAGAGAGAAGAAAATTCCTTGATCCCCTTCACTGCAACTTCTCCTCTTTGTTTGAGATATTCTTCACAACAAGATTACTGCATCTCCAAACTTTTTCATCTCTCGAATTTGGATTAAAACATCAAGAAAAAATAAAATGGCAAAAGGCTTATGTCACCGGCTATTGGGGTTAAGTGTGAGAAGTGAAATCCCACATTGGTTGAGAATGAACTAAGTGAGTAGTATATAATGTGGGGAGGAGCCATGACTTATTACTTTAAGATTTTGGGTCAAGACGTAGCGTTTGGCCTGGTGTTATGATACTCTCACTTAGTTCGTTGGTTGTAGCAGGGGGCTCGTTTTACTATGCTTTGATGGCTGTGAGTCCGACTGTGATAGCTGTGGCCCCCGCCCTAACACCAGCATATTGATATATACAAGCATAAAGCCACCCATACACTGAGGTTGCAGCCAATTTTCCAAAATTTGCTGAGCTTGCCACCATTGAAAAGTTCTCTTATGCATACCATGATCGTTGAAAAGTTCTCTTATGCATACCATGATCGTTCCAACAAAACTACACATCTTCTACATAAAAGTTTGCTTTGCAGTTTGCTCTGCACATCATCCACGTAAACTGCCTCCATTCAATTTGTCTAAGATCGACTTTGCCTTGGTGGATAAAACACCACAACAAATAAAGATCCGATATAAAAATCACAAAACCTCCTTGATTTTCTGTATGCAATAAATCTACTATTTCACTACACATATGAGAACAGAACTGAGGTTTACAAAGCTTACAAGTACCTTTTCTTTCTTTTTTTTTTTTTCAATTCATGGTTATAAATGTTTTTACCCAATTATGATTATCTTGCGCTTATTTTTAAGTAATTATAAACACAATTAAATAAGTGAAGTATTTTTTTAAAAATTTGCAAGGCATAATTTAAATACGTGCGTATAATTTTTTCTTAACATAATACTATCATATTAAAAGCAAAAATGAAATGGTTCTATTACCTTTTCATTAATATACCGCCATCGATTATCAAGAAATTATATTTTAAAATTTAAAACTTCTAGTCAAACCACTTAGAATTTTAAATGTTATCTCACAATTATACACAATTGCAGATAACTCTATAGTGGTTAAATATAATACTTTTCCCTATAAATATAATCTATTTTTATTTTAATTCCTCTAATTTTTTTTTAATGTTTAGTCCCTTATTTTTCAAAATATTATATTTTTAATCCTTATTTTCGATCTGGAATATTATGTAGTGATACCTATAAGGACCAAAGAAGAATTTCAAGATGCTTATAAGAAAAAAAAAACAAAATTTCCCATATTTATCAGAATTAAATTCATATTTTAAATTAGTTATAAGGACATAAATTTAGACCACAGAGATCAAAACTATACTATTGAAAAAATAATTTTTTTATGGGATTAAAATCAAAATAACCAATATTTATAAGGATCAAAAACATATTTAAGCTTTTGATAATTTTCAACTTAAGAACTTCAAATTTTCATTTAGTTGGCAAGAACCTACTAATGTTCCCTAACTAAATTGTTTGTTATTTAATTTGGATTTTATTAATATATAATTTTTAAGAAATTAATTTCAATACACTATGATAAAATTTTACGCTAGCTGTCTAATCATATATTTTCCTAAATTTGACTTTTGAGACAAATAAAATAAATATTAAATATTTTAACTGACAATTGTAAAAGTTTTGTATACTAATAATATATTAAAGTTAATTTACTTCCAAATAAATAAATACACATACTAAAAACCTATAACCATAAAAAAAAAAGAGGCATGCGAAAAGTCTCGTAAGAATATAATAGAGATATTCTTATATACATATAAATTTAACAACTCATATTTACATATACTCATAATAAAAATAAAATCTATTAATTTTATTCAATATACAATTATTATGGTTCTTGCTCACTTTTTTTGTGAATGTCCAAATTTTAGCTAATAGATTTGCGTCTGTTAAAAAAAATAAAAAATCATAACTAAATCAGCCGACAATTTTGTCACACATTGATATTTTAAAAATAATAAAATTTAAACTGTATAATTTTATATATACTACTAAAATCCACCACTTTTACTTAATAATTAAGAACCCAAACATGCAGTAAATAAATAGAAACTAATTAAATCAGATTAAAAAATAATTAAAATTGAGTGCTAAAAGTATATGTAAATATACAATAATAAATATTTCTTCTATAAATTTTATTTATATCTATTGATGAATTAAATTATTTTATTTATATAATTTTTTAAATAATAAATATGAGACTGATCACTTTTCCATTAAATTCTTCTTTTACTTCCAGGATCATTTCGCTACATTCGTTCACAATTTTACGTTTTCAAACACGACATTGATGTTCAAATTCTTTTCGTCGCGTGGGTCCGACGATGCTACAAACTTTAGCATCAAATCAGTCAAGTCAGATATGGGAGTTCTAATGTCACCGGGAAGATCAAAATGAATCAGATGCTTTTAACTGTCAAAATCCTAACAATATTTATAATTTTTTTTTGGTAGTTTTTGATACACCATTATGTATAATATTATATTATAAATTAAAATATGATATCATCTTTGTTATCTTTAATTTTGTCGTTATAAATAATTTTTATTGAGATCATATTTGATAATAATTTATACGATTTGGATTTGTACATTTCACTTTTATATAAAATCATTTATTTCACTAGCTGCATTCCTTATTTACTATATTATATTTTTATTCTAAATGTGTATTTTATTATTTTAAATCATAATTTATATTAACTTATACTAAGTTAAAAGATAAATTTATATATAAAGATAAAAACGAAATAAATTTAAACTAAATCACAAAATTAGGTTACGGCTCTTACTTTATCTGCTAAAGAAAGAAATGGAAAATATTGTTCCACCAAAAAGTATTAATCGGCGGCAAGCTCTTGCAACAAGCAATTAATTTTTACACAATTATAAATTTATAAAATTTTCTTTTTATCATTGATTTAAAGGAGATTATGAACAACATTACATATTTTTAAAATAGTGTACGATAAAAAGGCCTTCAAACAATCATTAGCAATATAATCTCATTCGGATCAACAGGCGTTGTTAGTCATAGTGGGTCATGCAAATCGTCTTCATTTGTTATATAAATCCCGAAGGGGACCTAACAATTTTTATATTCTTGTGACGGATACTATATAAAATAGTGGTTGTTGAACGGGTAGAAACCATTCACGATGATAATTGGTGTATACAATCCATTAATTATATTATGACTAAAATAAAACCAAAAGAAGATCTATATACTTTTTCTCTAAAAAGTTATCTCCATTAAATATCATTTCAAAACCAGGAGCGCAATTGTCAATAAATACACCATTGGTACTTTTTCCGTGGAATGTCAAAAGTTATTATCTCCACTAAATATCATTTTAAAACTAGGAACGTAATTGTCAATAAATACATCATTTGGTACTTTTTCCGGAGGAATGTCAATCTTGCAAATAGCAATCCAATCTGCTTCCTTTTTTCATCTAAAATCCGATCTCCTTCCTATTGATTAGCATTAGCAAAGCACATATATGAAATTAATACATATTTAAGCCAAGCACGCTGCGCTTATAATTGACCATCCCATTGAACGAGAAGATCCACATGCATGTTAATAACTTATTTAGAATTCTACATGCTGATGAAGGAGACAGATAGCTACCAAAAAAACCTCAATGTCATGGACTCACAATCATATCAAAGATTGCCTAAGATTACATCCGTGGTTCAAGAAGTCATTGCGAAAGTTTCTCCTTTTTAATTAGTTAAAAAGTAGCGTTATTTGAACATTTAAAAGTAAATATCTTATTAGAATATCTAATTTATTACCATAGAATGTGATGAAAAGTGAAATGAGTAAAGATTATTATTACATCTAAAGATATTAAAGTGGATGTCTCATGGAGATATTCATTTTTAGATGTTCAAATATCATTTTCCTTGACAAAATGAGTTTTTCCTTGATGTTGTAAGAATTGTTGGTTAGAGATAATCCACTAACCATTAATGTTGTTTAAGACCTTATTATCGTCATCGCCTTTTAGTCTAGGATAATGATTTCGTAGGAAAACAAATTCGTACATTTTGGTTGAGTGATTCTGATTAGTTGATTTTATATCATGTTAGTATTTTTTTTTTTACTTTTTATTTTATGTGGAAAATAAAGCTTGATGTTTGTATTAAATATGATTATTCTTTAGGCCACGTTTGATATTTAGGATAAGACCATATTATATTAGCTAATATTAATAAAGCTCATTTTTTATTTTTATCGTATGTTTGATATTATATATGATAGCATAATATTATACAATCAAATTATTTTTATCTTATAATTATAAGATAAATTATCTGAAATTAAGAGGTCTTACTACACTTAATAATATTATTTTTATTAGCCACTTTCAAAATTAACTTTAACTTATTCCTTTGTCATCGATCATATGTCGTACCAAACACCGGATATGATAATAAAACTTATATAATAAATTTTTTATATTACACTTTCATACCATATATTATCATATCTGATTCTATCTGATTTTTTCACTTAGGATCCACAGGGCCTTATAACAGTACTATTTCAATTGAACTTTAATATGGAAAAAATTATTTGCGGATAAGTGGGGAGCATGCAATTAAAGTCCATGTTCAGACACTGGACTGAACAGGCTTTCAAACTCTTATTTTAATTGGTCTAAGCCGCCAAACATCATAAAGCAAAATGAACTGAAGAAATAAATTGTTCTTTCCCGCTATTTTCCCTTAATTCCCTTCCCCATTCTGTCACTTTAGTTTGTTTTCCTCGTGTGTTCAATGCTCATTCATATTACAAGTCAAGCGTTCGCACGACATTTACACAGGAATGGCAAGAGAAATTAGTCTTCAATCATGAGGGGATGCAATCATTACACAGATGATAATCTTCAACGTTGCTTACAACAATCAAGACAGTCTTCTCCTACACACCATTCTGACTTGACTAACGAAATACCTTTAACTGATGCTCTATCTTAGAACGTACGTCTATTTTTGAAACTCTGACAAAGCTATTTCGACTTGCGAGATCACCCAAGAGAAAAGCGTGAGGAAGCAAAACGTACCCTCATTTTCATAGTGAGTGGATGAGCGGGAATGGATGCGTGCATTTTTCATCATTGCGTTCTTAGAGAATCCAAAGCTAATTAAGCAAACAACTGATCTTGAATACTTGTTTGAATTAAACTGGGCCATACAACGAGGTTCATTATCACGCTTGATCATTCCTCGAAATCCTTGTAAGGTGATATGATCAGCATGTTTGTTTGGGATTTAATATTCTGCCACAAATGCAACACTCCATTTGTGGTTCCTAATGTATCTTCAATGAAAATAATTCTATTATTCTTTCAAATGCCCCACGATGTCGTGTCTGAATATAATCACAGGGCCTGGATAACGATAAGATAACGATTGATCTTCCTCCTTATTGTCAACCGATGACATCGTCGGTTTCTAGGCTACTCGCTTGTTTATAGCAAATTTAGCCTAAACAGCCTAAGCTTGCCCGTGTATGATGTCATATATTTATCTTTTTAATTATGAAGTTAATATTTCAACGTAGGATCTTGATCAGGGATCTTATGTTCTTAATGAGATCTCGATCGGAACTATTTAGGTGCAAGTCCAACCATGATGTATCAAAAATGTTATTCCCATATTAAAAATAGGTGTTCCATTGGAACTTTTACTTTTTTATCGTTGAATATTTATATATGATAGTGATTCTTACTCATTTAATCAACTGTACATATTTAATGATGAAAAATGATGTGTCTCAACAGGATATTCATTTTTACGATATTAAAAAATGAGCGTTTTTAACAATTAATAACATTGGAAATGTCAAGAAAAATAATTTTTATGTAAATTAACCGTTTAAAATATTTATAAGTTTTTATTGACAATTATTAAATGTCAACAATATTTTTTTGGATAGTATTAATATTCAATAATTATCAATAAAAATTTATAAGTATTTTTTAATAATCACGTTATGTAAAAATTATTTTTATTTATAATATTTTTATTGATACTTTCTATCTCAATAATTGATGAAAAATGTTAATTTTTCTTGCAGTGTTAATGTTGAAATAACACTATATACCCACTGTACATATATAGAGAATCGTCCCTATTTTTCAAAGAAAACGACGATTGGGCCTTCTACAGTGAAGGGTCATCTTCACTAACAAAGGGTCGAGCATAGTCGAAATACTTTTTCTACATTGAATAAACATAGAAATATGGGTATAATTGATTAATCTCATACGTAATTCCCAAAATCACATTCCCTCAAATCTTTTCCACAAATGTTGAATTCAAGGCTTGTACAGGTGCAAGGCCAGCAGAGGGAGAAGATTTTATCTGTTTTCTGTAGCATATGAGACCTGCCGATAATGGTGGCCCGTAAAGATTTCGTGTATGGAAAAACATGGCCCTCTAGTGTAACATACAACGTCTTTGATCGATCCGAATTATATCAAGGGCCCCAGAGTAGAGAAAACCCAGCACTGATCTTGACCGCATGGATATTCAGACTTTCGTACTCTGTTTT
>JAVHNL010000551.1:0-25000 GCA_031216105.1 Dalbergia cultrata
AATTACCAAAAATGCTTTTTCACATGCTAAATAATAACTGAGTACTTGAGAAACGATATGGTCGATGGTGTTAAGACTTTTTCATGTATCACATAGTTGGCTGCAGAACATTGCCGTTAAACGTCACTTCTTGTGATTTCTGAAACTTAAAAGCTTACGCGTAGTTTTGAAAACTCTAAACAGAACCCAGCTGCTTGGAGCTAAACCAATATCAAGTGTGAATACGATCCATATTTTAATGTACTGTGTATAAGATTTTGCTTGGTTGAATGGTTGTCAAGGATCAGCACTTAAATTTATAAACGACGGCAATTATCTATGATAAAGCTGGCCTCACGTCTGACGTCACGATGATAGAGGTTTTAAATTTAAATAAAAGTCATAGAACAAAAATTTACAAAATATAGTTGTGTTAGAATTTAATTTTGATACACTAATATCATAAGATTTATTTATACAGTTATTCAATTAAATATTATCATATTAACAAAATCAAATTTGATTCTTGTTTTATTATTTTAAAAGTCATACATATAAAAAAATTTGATTAAATGACAATATAAAAATTTGTTTGACTTTTGTACTTGTATAAATTAAAAAAACTTCTTTAAATACCAAACTCTCATTTTGTGAAGATTAATTACCCATATCCATTTTTTTATCTAGGTGAAATCAGTTAAATATGAGTAGATTTTCAATAATTGAAATATACAGAAATCAGTTAAATGAAAAAATAGATTTCCCCTTTTTCTTCTCTTAGTGAAAATTGGTTGGCTAGATATAGATTTCTAAGTATTTTTGTTTGATACGAAATCAGTCGATCGCAAACAGACTTTTGTCATTTTATTTTGCGGCGGTTTCATTTATTTGTAGAGGTTTTCAACCTCTACACTATTGTTTATTTTTTAATAAAAAATTTTCATTTGTAAATATATAATTATATAAGCAAATTAAATGTGATCAAAGAATTCTGCATTACTTATATATATATATATATATATATATATACACACGCACGCGCGCGCACACACACACACATACACACGCAGACCTGGTGAACAAATCTATAAGATTAACAAGTTTGCCCATAGCAACAACCGTATAGTCTTATTGAAAATTATTAATAAGCCATTTTTTTCATACAAAGGGTATAGAGAAAAGTTTTTTCATTCTATTTTATTTTGTAATATTTATGAATTTATAGTCCCTTTTGGAGTTGGTATTTTAGCTTAAACCTATATAAAAAAAGCTATGCTCTTCTATATATATCTTTTATGCTTTTTTTTTTTGGTAATGAAGTACGAAAATGAAAAGGAAACTATACCAGGTCAAACTACAGCAAAGGCTGCATCCCTAAACGAGGAGAGTCCCACACTAAGTTAGTGGCAGCCGGCGATGCAACCATCTTGGCTAGATAATTCGCACACTGGTTTGTTGTCCTTGGAATCCAGCACACCCGCACTTTCTATTGCCGCTGCATTAGGTTTTAAATCTCATCAACTATAGCATGCACACCATGAGCACGTAAACCCACAAAGCCAGTCACTGAATACATAGCCTCAGCACAATCACACTCACAAAGAACCCGCCACCATCCTCGATCCTAAGCCAAATGCAACCCTTCCCTCATAGCCATGAGCTCCAGTATGGTCATATCATGCCAAGGGGCCACACAAGAAAATCCACACAACCAAGTACCCTCTTGATCACGGATAAGCCCACCAATACCTCAACTGTGGCTACTATCAAATCTACTCCCATCCACATTGAGCTTCACCACTCCCTCCTATGGTCGAACCCAACACACACCACTATGATGATCATTATGAACATAGTTAACCGGAGAGGGTAACAATCGAGCATAGCGCATGTCTTGATAAATTTTCCCCATCACCCCATGCAGCATCTAGCACTTTGAATCCAACACCATATTGTTTCTCCAACGCCAAACCCACCACAGACAAACTAGAAATAGGATTCTTTCCACAACCTCTGCATACTTTTTCAACTAGTCCTCACCATCCAATAAGAAGAAATAAGGGTCATGACCAAATCAAACCCGCAACCATACAGCGCGAGAGGCTACACAATCTCGCATACAATGCATAAGCGTCTCATGCTCAGTATGACAATGGGAATATAGTGGAGAACCCGCCACATGACGACGAAAGTATATGTCATTTGTTGGCACTACATCCTTCAAACAAAGCCAAATAAAAAACTTGATCTTTTCAGTACAAGGTAGTTTCCATACCCATTTCCAATCTCTCGAAGCTTGCAAATCACATTCCCACTCCAAAAGCCAACGATATGCTCTCCCTGGGGTAAAAACACCTGACACATGAGGATTTCAAACCCAACAATCTTCACCTTGTAATGTAGGACTTGTTTTTTTGAAGAATTAAGTCTCTAAAATGATCATGAAGCATAGTATGAAGCAACCCAAGCTGCCATTAGTTCTCCCCCAAAACATCCCTTACCCGAAGCTCTAAATCTGAAATATGAACAAAATGTACAAACCCACATAAGGGACCTACACTAAGCTAGTCATTATACTAAAAGGAAGAAAGACCCAAGCCCAGACCAAGCTCAAAACCATCTCGCAAATCATCACACGCCCAAAGAATAGCCTTCCAGATATGTGATGCATTAGTAGGTGCGACCAAATGCATAAAGTTGCCCCCTGACATACTTGTGATATAGTAACCGAACCCACAGTTTATTAGGCTCCATTAGCATCATCCAAGGAAGCTTCCCCAACAACAACGTGTTCATCAAATGCGCCAACCTCACCCCCAAACCCCCATTCTCCTTTGGCATAGTTATAGTGTTCCAGTTGACAAGATTTTAAGCCGTGAGTAGAATCATGGCCATTCCACAGAAAATTACACACCACCCTATCGATATTCAAGCAAACTGCACGGCACCCACATTTTATGCTGTTTATGTTTAAATTAGTTTACTCAGATTTTATGTCCAAAGAAAATAGATCACTTAGCTTAAGCTATTTTATACACCATTTGTAGATTTTAAATTTGAATTGTTTAATAAGTTTAAGAGTTTCATTTTGATGCAGTGACAATGTAAATGATGATGTTTTATATTGTGATTATATCAGATCATTCAATCGAATATTGCAAAATAATATAGAATGGAAGAGTTTTCTCTAAACCCTTTGCATGAAAAAATGACACTTTAATAATTTATGATAAGACTATTGATGCTGGGCAACAGATGGTCATCGCCATGGACAAGCTTGCCAATCTTGAATGCTTTGTTCGCTAGGTATATGTATCATAATTATATATTTGAATAATGCATAATTAATTGATCACATTTAATTTTCTCATATAATTATATATTTAAATGCAAGTTATTTGAAAAACGAAACTCAAACCCGCTGCAAAATAAAATGTCCAAAGTTTGCTTGTAATTAATATAGGACAAAAATGATTGGAAATCTAGTCCTAGCCAACCGATTTCACTAATAGGAAAAAGGGAAATTTAATTCTTTTTGACCGATTTCTATATATTTCAGGTATTGAAGATCTACTTATATTTAAACGATTTCATCTAGTTAAAAAAAGGAATGGATATGGGTAATTATTCTTCATAAAATGAGGGTTTGGTATTTAAAGAAAATTTTTATTTATATAGGTAAAAAAAATCCTCAAATCTCTCTCTTTTTTTGAACTGTCCAGTGGACAGATCTTTGCTCAAAAAGTATACCCTGTTTACATCAATAATCCTTGGAAAATTATCCGATGATGAAAATGTGTAAGATCACAAAAGTTAAATTTGTTGTATTAAGATAAGATCTCGTAAGCAAATAGTTGCGTACGGTCTTGGTTTGTGTACAACTTCACGCCGGTAATTTCTATTCTGACGCTTGAAGCCAAGCATTTTATTTCATTATTATTCACGACAGGACAAGCAATCATATACAGTATTTTCCTCCTTTGTGAAAGTTCTCATAGTGGGAGGATTAATCACTGTTATTGACAGTAAATATTTTGATTTTGATTAAAAAAAAAAAAGTTAGTTTGCCTCCACCTACCTCATATTTTAAAGCGTCAGAAGCTTTGTTCATTTCAATTCTCAAGATACATAATCTCTCTAGATGATTCCAGCAACTCTTTTTTCTTGAAAAATATTTCAGGAAGTTTTCTTCATTGAAATTCTGAAAAAAAAATTAACTCTATGTTTTTTTTTCCCCTTCTCTTCTTTTCATGGATTTCGAATTCAGAAAATTCACCCAAGAATATAAAGATTTTTTCTCGGCCAAAACCAAAATCCAAACGTTAGGAAGTTTAATCAGTAAATACGGATTCCAAACAATAATTTTCCACAATTTATATGATCACACTACTATATATATGTCAACTACTACCCAAAAATGGTTGTAAATGTTGGTGACTTGTACTAATTCCAAATAATTTTTACCCAGTGTCAAGGTTCGAATATCTTCATAATAACAGTAATAATTTTCACAATCACTATCATTTAAAAATAAGTTTAATTTTGATGCATTTAGCATTGATTTTTTGACACTTAAGTTTAACCCTCACTATATTATTTCAAAAGTCATACATTTTTTTTGTACTTTAAAAATTACATTGGTCTAGTCACAATAAATTTTAAACCTATAATCTCATACATATCATTCAAAAGTCATACATATAAAAATATTTAATTAAATAATGATATAAAAAAATGTACATGATAAATTAAATCTTTTAAAAATAGGATTTAGGGTAAATAGGCCATATTATATTTTCATGTTATTTTACAATACCGTTGTTTTTAAATAATTACAAACCTATGAAGTTTAAATTATGTTTGCTAGTCACTTAAACAGTTAAACGTGAATTACTTTATTTAATTGTAATGTTATTGAAAAATTTATGTTATATTCCTCAAGTTTTTCACTCAATATTTCTGATTACTATTGTTTACATATTTTTGGCAGTCACTTGAGGCTTGAACTCAAACCGAAGAAGCGAGAGTAAACATCCATCATTAGAAATGTGTGATATGATCCCCGGATAATGACAATATGGGTTGGTATAACTACAAAAAGGACAAGTGAATAAAAAGAAGGCTAAATTTTCAATTCGGTCTCTAACTAGTATTTTGGGAATAAATTAATATCATTTTCATTCGTGTTTCCTCATTTATTATTAAAGGAAATGCGTTAGGCCTGTTAACTCATTATTATTTCTATATTTGACGAAAATATGAATGTAGTTGTTTAAATTGTTGATAGGACTTTTGGCTCAAGATAGGTGAAAATGAAAAAGCTAGGAACCAAAATATTAATAATAAGAGAGAAATTTGAGAATTTAGTTTAGAAAAAAAGTCAGCAGCCAAATAAGAGAGCTGCATATATGAATAAGAGAGTTAACTAATTGTCTAATTTATTATATTTAATTATTCACATTTACAAATTCGAAGTAAAAAATAAATAAATTTAATTCTTTACAGATTCTATCACGGTGCCTTATTCCTTGTCTTGTTAGTTTTGTCCTGGTCAAAGTTTGAGCAAGAAGGAGTTCGGCCACCACGTGTCCACAAGAGATTCCGTTAACGTTACGTTTTCCAACGGGGACCTCACATTCCTCATGTCACCAACCGTCAACCCATAACGGCCGTCATCTCTGACCGCATTTACCAGGGTGGGCCCCCACTCCGCAATCACCGCCGGCATCCGTCGCCGGAGCCGCGGGTCCCAAATCCTCACCGCCAAATTCCCCGACGAGCTCTCCCCGGCGGAAACCAACAACGCCGGCGACGCACAAGACAGCGCCGGAGTCCGCGGTTTCCCGGTGGCAACAGGACGAATCCTTCGATTCTCATCGCCATCGTCGTCGTAAACCGAAACGACTTCTGATGAATCAGAATTATCAAAACCAAACCCTAGCCCTAACCCTATGCTATCCCAAAGCTTCACGACGCTCTTGCTGTTGGCGATCTCCGCGAGAGAGAAGAAATCACCGATGCTGCGACGCCGTAGGAATCCACAGTCACCGTCGCCGGAGCCTTTTAATCGGAAACACTCTCCATTTCTGCCTTCAGCTGAGTCGTCTTCGTCGTCGTTCTCCAAATCCGACGACGACGATAAAGACGACGTCGTTTCGTCGTCTTCTTCTTCTTCATCATCGCTGTCGCTGAAATCATCGTCGTCGTTGAGGAGAGGGATGGAAGAGAGAGAAGGCGCGTTTTGTCGGAACCTGAGGATGAGAATGTTGGTGACGGTGCGGAAGGTGGCGATGAATGCGAGAATGATAGCGCACCATTTGCAGAGCCAGAGCGTGTAAATGGAAGCTGAGACGAAAGAAGGGTTTTGCTTCTGAAGAGAGATGAGAGACGCTTGGAGGTGGTGATTCAGCTTATGAATCAAAGGAAAAGAAACTTGCATGGTTTAATTTGTTTGGGTTTTTTTGTTTTTGTATTTTGAGAACCTGATACAGAAAACAGTGCAATGAGAGTGGGGAAGATGATGTTGGGAAAATGAGAGTGATGGTGTGGGCAATATAAATAGTGGATGAGTTCAAAGAAAGTGGGGGAGAAGTTGGGTAGAATATTCGTGTTGATCAGGAAACAAATTTGGGTTGTTTTGATTGGTCATTGCTGTGTTGTGTAGCCTTTAACAAGCTATTCTTGTTTTGCCTGTGTATGTGTGTGTGTCAACGTGGATCATGATCCAAACAAAGGGAGATTCGGATCAACTTTTGATTTGAGTGGTCCTAACAAATATAGGTTTGAACTGACTCAACTCATCCCCGTTAATAATAATTTATCCATGTGCAACTTGTGCATTATAATGTTCCCCGTTTCAAATTCTAACTTTGGCCATCATACAAAAAATAAAATAAAAATGTGCTGTACGCGGGGAAGTGTGCTTCATGGAAATTTCATTCTCAAGGTTTGACACGATATATTATCGTTCCTTCAAGTCTTCACACAATTAAAACTCTATATATAGTTTAATTACCTTAGCTTGTCGTGGGTATGTTTCTTTGCTTGTATACACATCCTTAATTTTGGCCAGTGGGAAAGGAAAGTACATATCGTAACAATCTACCATCAGGGAAGATGTTGATATATAATAATTAAAATATATAATAATTAAAAGATTATTGCATGACATATATAAATCACTAGCATAGCCTCTATGTGCTTTCACTGGTACAGTACAGTCTCAAGATTGATAGCATAATATGCTATCTTCTGTGCAATAGCATGACTATGTACAAGTATGATAAAATACTTATCTGAGAACTATAATTAGTGGGAAAAAGGATATTATAACAGTATAGGCTCCAACTGTTTCTTCCTATTCTGCCCTTTTTGCTTTAAATGCACACTTGGATGTGCTTAAAACGAATAACCATGAGAGCAAGATATACCACTTGTTTCGATCCATTTATTAATTGACACATAATTTTCATAAATTATCATTATCTCTTGCCTCCCCTACATTCTTAATACAATAACTAGTTTATCAATCATTAAATGGAACGGAATAAATATTTTATTTTACTCTAACAGTATCTAACAATTAATATTTCAGGCCCAATGATGAATTGACGTGTAACTCAGTTTCCAAAAAGGCTGATAAATCCGGTTTTTATAAGGTGAAGGTTGTTGGATTAAGACCAGCCTGTTTTCCGATGGGCCCAACAACACCTGTTGGTCTGTTTTCATCCGGCAAAACAAACAATGCCCATTGCCGTGAAAAATAATGCCGCATTTAGACCTATTATTACAAAGTAACAAAAAGCCAAAAGAAATATGAAGACGACCGAAGAAAAATGAAGAGAACAAATGATGACCAAAATTTTGTCCTCAAGTTAAAAAAAAAGCTACAGTACCAACTGTTAGATATTAGATATTTCTATCTCTCATAACATCAATTTGATTTTGATTACAGGATGCAAATTAATAAGAAAATCATAAGCATGATTTGAGTATTGAGATTATGAAGGTTGATTGATGATATTCATAACCCTTTGATGGAAGAGAGAGAAAAGAATGTGGAGAGAGGAGAGAAATCTCCCTTATTCCAAAACCAACCAAATTTGCGCACAGGGGGACAATCGGCCCTTATTTACTCATGCGAAGGCGGCTCCTCCTTTTGCTTCAAGGGGGCGATGCACCCCCACCCCACCCCTCTTCAATTCTCCTCCTCTCCCAAAATGTTATTTTCTAAAGTTTTTTATTCTTTTTACTTATTTGGCCTCCTCTCGAGTTTTTTTTTTTTTGCTAATTTTTATAAACTCTACTTAATTAGACGTTTAAATATTATAATGGTTAACATATTATGTATATATATGTGTGTGTCTTTTTTTTAATTTTGTTTATAAAATATCTATTTTTTATATTATAACTTCTATTTAAATTTTTAGATACCAACAAGTATGTATATATATACACACATAAAGATAATGGCTAACTATTGGCCCCTCTGACAAATACATCTACCTCCACTAAGGGTGTATAAGGGACGGGTTGAGTTGGGTTGGACAAGACCCGAATCCAGCCCGATTTTTACACCGAATCAATTTTTAAAACTCAAACCCGATTATAAAATGACCTGACTATATTCCAGGTTGTACCGGGTTAACCCGGCATTGGAACAATATACAAGAATTTAGATGTTGTACATAATAAAGTTATAAAATTCTACAAGTAAGAAATAAAATTTTAGAGATATTTTACGATATAGGTTTCAAAATAAATCAATCAATGTAGAAATAACATCAAATTATGTAAAATATATTAATTGAACTTTAAAATCTTATAATTTTTCTTAAATTTTTGTAAAAATATATATCTTTTACGGGATAATTTGACTTCGGGTCGGGTTTGGTCAACCTGACATATGACCCGAACCCGGCCCGAAAAATATACCGGGTCAAATTTTAAAACCCGAACCCATCTAAATTAGTTTCGAATCAGGCCGGATTGACGGGACGGGTCATGAACACCCTAACCTCCACCCTAAACCCGTCAATAATATGACTGGATAAACCTATAGATTATGGCAAAACTTATATACAAGGCCATGTCATGTCATGTCCACTTATAGCTGATACAATTATAAATTATTACTAAATTCGATAACAGCATTGTCACATCTAATTAATATAGATTTTAAAATTAAAATAGAACTCTAGTTTATACCTATTCACAAATAAATAATAATCCATCATTTCCAAAAAAAAAATAATAATAATGGTGGATATGAGGTGTGAAATTTGTAGACTTCTGTAAATATGTGCTACTGTTAGATGGAGTCATGGGGCCATGCCGGCAGAGGCCCAGTTAAATGGGCAACTTTGTCTCTGTCAGTTTGAAACCTGTTAAAAAATACCCATAAAAATATCCCTCTAATTCTTTTTGAAAAAGATGTACACGATAAATAATGCGAAATTAATATTGATATATTGTTAATATAAAAAAATTATAGTCATTTAATTATATATCATTATAGAAATTATTCAAATAAGAATTCTATTTTTTTTATCAATATGATAATATATAATTAGATAATTATATATAAAAAAAATTTAAACTCAAGATTAAATTTAATAACTATTTATAATATTTATGTAAGAAAAAAGAACGATAGTGCCACTAACGTACTAAGGGAAAAAAAATTTATATATGGTATTGGTATAGGTGATTTGCACTAATATGATAAAATGGACAAATTTACTTGTATATGGTGTTTTAGAATCCGCCAATGGCAGATTCAATAAAAAAATATTATTTTGGTAGATTATGAAATCGATTTTGGAGGCGGGATTTTATTTTAATATTATTTTATTGAATCCGTCATTGGCGGATTCAATAAAATAATATTTTTTACACTGAATTCGATGTGAATTCAATACATTAATATTATTTTATTCAATCCGCTTTTAATTCAATAAAATAATATTAAAACAAAGTGTTGAATCCGCCTTTGGCGGATTCTATACTCAAAATACCATATTGTGTGAATTTTTTTCAAAACACCATATTGATGTAAATACACCACTCAAAAACCATATAGAAAAAAAAGACCCACGTACTAAGACATCAACTTCAACTTGATTTTAATTAAGAAAAAAGTGCCACATGGTAATTTTCGCAACTTGTCAAATATTTTGGACTCGATTATTATGGAGAAAAAAAAAAATGCTATCATCAAGCGTATTGGGAATATGCTTAAGATTATACTTTGACTTTGATTAGCGTGGCGTCTCTTACATAAAAAAATTAGTAACAGCGTGCCCTTCCCTTTCTACGCAACGCGGTCATTTTCTAGCAGTTTTTGCAAGGAGAAGGATGATTGTTGCACATCTTTTAAATAAGAAATTAAATATGATAGAATTTTATATTGTCATTTAATATATATTTTTGTTTGTGAAACTTTTAAAATAACGAATTGCTAATATAACAGTATATAATTGAATGCTTGTATAAATTCTTATGGCTCAAATACTTTTTTAGTCCCTACAAATATAGATTATTTTAATGTTAGTCGATCTAAAATTTTTTGTTTGTTTTTAGTCGCTCATTTTTCTAATATGATGGTTTTGGCCCCTACCATTAGTTTGTACTGTTAAATGGCGATATTGATAAGGATTAAAGAAGATTTTAAGATATCCATGAGAATAGAATACAAAATTTTGAAGATTTTCAATATCTAAAACTTTTGGTTCATACATGAATTTTAAGATTTGTTTCAATAAGTTAGTGTAACTGGCATTTTTTTTTATGATACTTCAAAAATTACATTAATCATAATGGGATTTAAATTTAGGATCTCATACATACTACTCAAACTCTCATCATTAGATCAATATTAGTGGCTTAGTGTAACCGGCAAATATTTAATTATGTTGTATTACTACATTGAAAAAAACTAACAAATGATTTTTTTATTTTCTTTTTGAAGTTTACATCTTCATGAAATTACTTATGATATTAAATGGTTTACCGTAAAACTTATGATATTAGATGGCTCCGAAAGCTGTGCACTTAATTGAAAGATCATAAATATAATGAAGAGATCAACTGGTATGATTGTGTCCTGATCTCATACCAACTATAAGCCAAATAAAACTCATCGGTGATTCCTTTTTCTGGGTGCTAAATTCCGTGATTTCGTTCCTTAGATCGCAGCCGGAGATTCAAATAACTACGATTCCAAATCAATTTTTATGATTGAATTTCCACTCATGTTTTTTAGTAAGAGCTTGTACCAAAAACAAACAATTTCAATATAAAACTTTTCGGGCTTATTTTGATTTATTACTGTTCAGTGTTCTACATGAACAAAGATTCTGCAAACATTTTAATTTTTTAAATGCTCTCATGCAATAAGAAAGAAATCTGATTATAATAAATCATTCGTATCACTTTAACGTATTATGAAAAAAATATCAGCCTTGAAATTGATTAGGACCGTAAATATCACACTCCAAAGTTGATGTAACGCTCAACTATGTTTACTTTATTCACACAGTTCACACAGCATCTACATACCCTCATCCCTTGATTTCCTTCTAAGTCCAAAACACACTTATATATAAGCACAGAGCAAGCTCATCATTTTCAAGAAATTGTTCAGTGAAGGAGAGAACAATGGAGTGCTACAGAATCCAGGTGGTGGCCGTAGTCTCATTGATGCTTCTGTTTCCAAACACTCAAGGGTGGGGAGAAGATGGGCATGCCATAGTTTGTAAGATTGCTCAGGTGACTTTGATTCATTGTCTTTCCCTTTGCTCTCTCTGACTTGTGTTTGAACGTTACAAACATCACATTACATGGCCTTCTCTCTGTGTGTCCCGTTGGAGCAGTCTCGCCTCAGCGACACAGCTGCAGATGCTGTGAAGAGACTGCTGCCAGAATACGCACAAGATGACTTGGGGAATGTGTGCTCATGGGCTGATCATGTCAAGTTTATTTTTCCATGGTCTTCTGCTTTACACTTTGCTGATACTCCTGACCACCTTTGCAATTTCCAGTACGACAGTGAGTTCCTTTTTCATTCTGCTCTTGAATGGCCCTCCTCCCCTTAACTTTGTAACAAATAGGGAAAATTGTAGGTACAATTTTCATCGTACTTTTCCGTAGTTTTTTTATTAGAGGGTAAAAAATAGGGTTAAATTTAGATAGATGAGTTTCATGTGTGAGATATATTTGAAATTTATTTCTAAAGATTTCCCCATTTTTACCTATTGACCAAACATAATACTCTCTCTCTCTCTCTCTCTCTCTCTCTCTCTCTCTCTCTCTCTCTCTCTCTCTCTCTCTCTCTCTCTCTCTCTCTCTCTCTCTCTCTCTCTCTCTCTCTCTCTCTCTTGTCCTCAATATAGGTTATTTTTGTTTTTATTTGTTCCAAAAGATAGGTTGTTTTTAGATTTCAGTGACTCATTACTTTTTTTCATTTATATTTTACTCCTCTATTTAATTGGAGAAAGAATGAGTGGAGGTTGAATGATAGAAAAACATTTGTATCTTTTACTTTCATATTTTAGAAGATTGACAATATTTGATCATCACCTTAATTTTTGTATAAAACCTGAAAACGACTTACATTGAAGACTTGAGGGAGTATTAGAGTCAGACTATTAAGATTGTGGTTGAGGTTTGTTCTCTGCTCTTAAGCTTAACCACAATATTTATGGTTTGTTTTTTTTGTTATAATTCGTTTAGTTTCTGCTATTTGTATTTTGATACCATAAGCTACACATCATGTACATAGTTCTGAAATTGCTAGATTTTAAAATTTATGGATTAGAAATCCTTTGGCTAAAATTTCAAGGGAATGATGTTATGGCATGATGTGGGATGGTACTGACCAGTTTGAATTTTCAGGGGATTGCAAGGATCAGAACGGAGAGAAGGGAAGATGTGTTGTGGGGGCTATAAACAATTACACCAACCAGCTCCTCAGCCATGACAGCAACTCTCAATCTCAATGTAAACCCTTCCTATGATTCCACGTGTACCTCAAGCTTTTTCTATATATCTTGTTTGCTGACTAACAAAATTCTTATTTGAACATGTTTTGAAAACACTACCAGATAACCTCACACAAGCGCTTCTATTCCTTTCTCATTTTATGGGAGATGTCCATCAGGTATGCATGAAAACAATCCAAATCATCCTTCATACTCTAAGATCATATCTAAATTGGCAATTTTGCATGGTTAATCTGCAGCCTCTACATGTGGGCTTCATTGGAGACAAGGGAGGCAACACAATTGATGTTCACTGGTACACCAGGAAGACAAATCTTCACCATGTGAGTCTAGTTCTCGGATTCATCAGCTACAAAAATATGATCAATTTCACTATCTAGTGACTAATTTTATACCACATAGGTTTGGGATGATAACATAATTGAGACAGCAGAAGAAAGATTCTATAGTTCTAACAGAGATGATTTCATCAATGCCATTCAACAGAACATTACGGTAGTCTATGATTCTATGCAGCGGCTCTGTATTATCCTTGATCTAAGAAACTGCTCATCAAAGTTTGATGTTCAATTCAAATTTTCCGTTACAGAAAGAATGGGCTGGCGAAGTAAAAGCATGGGAAACATGCAATTCTAATCAGACAACATGTCCAGATATGTATGTCCCAACACTAGATTCCTTCAAAGAAGTTTGCTCATGGCAATACATTTTAATTTGTGTTTTGATTTTAAAATCTCATTTTTTTTCATTCGGGTACCTGAAAATTTCTCTTACAAACACAAATAATTTACTTCCAACTTAAACTTGTAGCCAGAAAAATCCTAGCACCTACTTCTTTAGTTGATCTAAATATGTTTAACTTGAGCTGTTCTTTTAGATATGCATCTGAAGGCATCAAAGCAGCCTGTCAATGGGCCTATAAAGGTGTCTCTGAAGGTTCAGTACTAGAAGGTAAGGCAGAACTAATTCTGGAAATAAAAATCCTATTTTTCTTTCATCCATTCTCACTATACCATGAACTGCACTGCAGATGATTACTTCCTATCACGTTTGCCAACGGTCAATTTGCGATTAGCTCAAGGAGGAGTTCGACTGGCAGCAACTCTCAATCGTATTTTTGGCTAGCGTTACATGTGGTTCTGATGTAATTTATTGAAATATGAAATATACCTGCAACATATAAAACAATAACTTTCCTGGATTGCTACCTATGTAACAGTTTCATTACTACTGATATAAGATAGTCTTGCTTATGTATTAACTATCAAGCTTCACAAATCTTTATTTGTTGTTATTCTGAGAATTATTTGATTCTGCATACCCGGTACTCAACGGCATATGTAGATTTTATCATTTTATACAGCAGTCTATTCTTTGTAAGAGTTATTTCAATCCCTCCCTGTTCCCAACCCACGACAAGTAGCTAAAGCAAAAGAACTAATAGTATTATTATGTTTCATTTGAAGCTTAGTAAGGTGGCTAAATGTGTATAAGAATTATCACGCGCTTCCATCATAACAAACTTGAAGGCAGTAGCTGGACTTACAGACAAATAACCCATGATCATCAAAATTGTCAAATAAAAAGCAAAAAAGAGGGGTTAAAGATGTTTTGCAAAAGATTGAACCCTTGACAATCATCATAATTTGCAAGAAAATGGTACCAGAGAATTAAAAGGAAGAGCACAAAAGAACAAAGGTGCAGTAATATCAAGGTTTGAGCATTTTTCCAGCCACCGAAGAGAGTAAGGGAATCTGAGTTGATCGTGCAAATCTACCCTATGTTCAACATATTTATAATTTTCCTTGTTTTCTGTTCACAGAGTTTTTCATTGGATAGTGTACAAAATTCCAAGGCATGGGATCCCAATTTGATGCACAATGCATTGCGAAGTCTGCCAAAACGGGTCAAGAACCGCACCCACACATACCTCCAAGCAGCCCAACACGCTGTTCTATGCCAGATTTGCACTAAACTTGAATTTGGACACAGGAACCAAGTACTATGAGCAAAGTAATTGTCTCATTTCAGAGTGACCTTTTCTTTGCTTCATCTATGTGGAACATAAGCTGCAAGGATCCAGACATATATCAAACCAAAAACGGATGTGAGAAAAAGAAAACCGTTAGGACAATGAACAACACAAATGCTGGAAATTTCATACCTTTGTTCCCACGTAAAATGTCATAAACATGCCACCGAGGACAGGCAGCCCTGTGAGAAGGAATTTCCAAATTAATTCTACACTGCATTTTACCACAGTAAAGTTAAAAAGGCTAGTAATCTTGACAAACCTTCCTTGCTCAGGAAAGAAGAAAGAAACAAGTTAATGCCTTTTGGTCCGATAACAAAACCAACAAGATTTGCCACCTGTCAAGAAAAGTCATCATGGTACTGAAGTTGGAAATTGGCAATATTTGTTTTTCATAAAAAGTGCTACAGAATTCACGAAAACAGAAATAATAACCACCCAACAAAGGAGCAAAGTCGAAAAGAATGATTACTAAAGTCAACATGTAAACTAAACAACCATTAATAATCACTTCCCCTTTGGTAAGATTGGGAAAAAATCTAGATTTTCCAAAAACTGAAGGTAAATAATAATTAGATTATTCACATAGCAAAATTAAAGACTATCCTAAAGCTTACGACTACAAATATACATGCATTATTGTCTCATAACTTCTATTGTCCTTGACATGGCTAGTCTACAGTGCAACAAACAGGACCTAGAGCATTTTGGGCCAAAATAGCCTCACTTTGATACCAGAAATATTTCAAGTGTAGTTGTTACAGTGAGAAACACATTTTTGTCAGATTTAGATTCAACTTGACAGGTCAAAAAAACAAAAGTGTAGAAATGGTTCTACTTAATTTTGTGTTTACAATTGAAGAAGAAATTTGTTTCATAAAAGGCTTTGCACTGGTCCAACAAGATTGCTTGGTGCATCATAGAACTGATCCCTAGAATCATCATTCTTTTTCTTTCTCAGATAGAAATTCTATTATCTGGTGGCACTGCTTTATATACATATATACAGGAAACTGAGGAAAGCAAAGCCAGATGCCATATAATTTGTCGATGTTGTTATATGCAAGTAGAACAACTGAGAATAAAAACATTCATATATGCTAAAGCTTCCAAGGGCATTCAAGGACAGACCATGAGACAAGTAATTGTGATTGCACCAGCAACAGCACTGAGTTCACGAAATAAGTATTCCCCAAAAGAACTTTTAACCTGATAATCACATTTGCCTCCATGTTAGACAGCAAGAATAATGATTTTGGACTACTGAAAAATTTTGGAGAAATGCGTTGATATACATTACCTGAAATGCCTTTGTTGCTGATTTGAAAACCAACTCAGGGATAAAGAATAAACAAGTCAACCATGCCCATGAAAGAAGCTTCCTAAGGTCCATGAGAATAATCAACATTAATGTATCAGGTGAAAGAATGCAGAATGCATTGAACTGACCAATAAAGGGCGCATACCACTCCAAATCATGCCAGACAGCAACAAATGTGAATATAACCCATACATTTAGTAGCTTTTTCTGAGATCCCCCAAGAGGAATGTACATATACCTGAATTTCTAACCAATCAAAATTTCAAGTTATTATCCGGGAAAAACAAAGTGCAAATCAATGTGAAAGAATCAATTGCACCTCACAAGCCACTTGTTAAAGGAAGCATGCCAATTTTTCCAAAAGCCTTCCAAGTTGTGGCAATTATTAACACATTTTGGCATATTCTCTGGAGCCTCGATTCCATTTATCTGCAACAAATATTTCCAAAGTAATGACATAATTCAATTATGTACTTGGATGTCTATGCTAGAGGCTTAGAGAGCAATTAGCATACCAATGACCAGAAACGGAAAAAGCGCCAGATCAGTAAAAATTTTAGCCACATAAAGTTTAAGACCTGAAATAAATACATAATAAAGAATGAGTCAATGAGAAAACACTATGCTGAATACAACAACAACAGCGACCAATACCCAGGTTAGGCTGTTTAAATGAATCAGTTGATGCCATTACTCTCAGTAAAACCATTTAAGCTAATTGATGAACATATATCCTCTTACCCCATATCCAATGATGAAGACGTCCATAGGAGACAAGTGTTTCCACAAACCACTAAGTGATGAAGAAATTATTTTAGCTAACAAAGAGTAAAATTGGATTAAAAAAATTCATTATAACACATGGAATTTCCAGTACTCACCTATTAGCAAAGGCATTATAATAGAAAAGATGTGTCAGTAATTCCATAAGGAGAAGACTCAATACCCAACGGAAACCATAGACTGCCACATTTCTAACTGATTTAGTATTTTGAGGGATATCTAGCTGCAAAAGCAATAGAAACCGTATCATCAACAACAGAAACTTAAACAACCATTTCAAAACACCTGCAAACAACTAATGGCACGAGAAATATTAAGGAAGAAAGAGCAGCATATCTGATTATGGCTCAATTTGATTGTATAGGAAATATAACAAAAATGTTTTGCTTACATTTACATTTAACAATTGTTGATAAAATATCAAACTTCCAGACAATAACAAATTCGGCTTCTTTTCCAATTCAAACAAATTATATCTTCCATATACTTTTATTTTTGGAAGATAACAAATGTAATGAAAGTCAAGCATAAAACTTATACCAGAAAAATAAATTAAAGACCCAGACCTGTGAGGCAAAAGCATTAAAGCTCAGGATTGGACCAGCAATGTAGAGTGGTGCATACACCAAATAACAAAGGTATGTGGTATATCCAAACTTGTCATTCTGCAGACTGCTCTCCTGGTAATGTATTTAAAATTATGAACTGGGAACTATGTATCCACATAACCAACAAACAGTATAATTATTAAAAGTACATGTTTAGATAGCATAAAACATAACTCAGGATGCCTGATTAACTAGAAGATATCCTAACCTGTAAAACTTGATAGCAAGATTTTCCTGATTTACAAATATGACAACGTTGATAGTGCTTCTGCAATCATAAAAGAATTAAATATTGGCAAAAATATTTATGAATCACATCAATAACAAGGCATATAGCCACAGAATTCTACAATCAAGGATTCCTAGTGCAAAATTAGGCAACAGGTCAAGTGCTACATGACAAACAGTGCACTAGATATTGATATTGCAAGCATCGCAGGGCATAGTAAACATCAAACTTCACCATTTTAGAACCATGAGGACAGCCTCATATTAGGTTTTTCCTAGAGAAATGAACATGATAAGGTTGTTCCTAAATCATAATAAAAAATATTACAACCTAATCAAACAAGTAAGGGTTATATTACTAAACATAGTCTCATGAAAGAAGTATTCAAGACTTAAATAATATCAAACGCAACCTGCATTATACATGATGCTAAAAAGTTGAAGCAATAAGGCTTCAAAAGTATTTAAGCCCAGCATTCTGAAATTGTCATTACCACAACCTTATCTACTTGAGAGAGATTGTAGAGAATAAACTATATTCAGAACAACCAAGTACCAGATTCAAAACGATATACCTCCTGATCAAAATGAGAATCTCGATTTGTCCAATGATAATCAAATCCAAAGCTTATCATGCGCAAAACAACTGCCACAAACAACTACATTAAGTAACTGTTCTTGTCACATTACACAATGGTTATGCAAAAAGGGAATACAAAAGCATGCGTACACAATATGTAAAATGCACAATAAGTCCAGTTTTATTAAAATGTTCAGACCACCAAATTCTGATATTCTGGACCATAAGTGTTCAAAATAATACATATTGTAACATGACTACTGGCAAAGTCAATAATGAATGAGTAAGCGGAATTTATATGTAAGCTGGAGATGGATGAGAACAGTTCCACTAATGGGATAGGAAACGGCAAGAGCACAATTATATATATATATCAACTGCATATACACGGTCTGAATTTAGAAACTACTGGAGCTAAAACAAACAATGAAAACAGATACCAAAGTTGAAGCATATGTGCCACCTAAAGCTGCCCCGGTAACCGTCCAAAAATGCCCATTGTTGCCTGCAATGTAATACATAATCTTGAGTCAGAATAGGGTTATTCCCACCATACAATATATTGCTATAACCAATCTGACGCATCTTACCCAAATATTGAGAATGAATATCCTTCATAAATGCGATTACAGATAAGAAAAAATATGTTGTAACTCCAAATGACAAGTGGAAAGTACTTTTTCCGAGCAAATATCTGCAGAGATATAACTTTACATGACAACTATGGGAAGAATGATAAATATGGCAATTGAATACTATAGATCATTTAGAATATAGATACGGATATACAAAAATTCTATTTTAAAAAAAAGTAATTTTTTTTATTTGGCGTCCAAAAGTTTAAAAATCATTTAATATTTTGACTGTTATTGTTCTTTTAGAATTAAATCTGTTTAAATTGCAAGCCCAAATCAACCTACAAAATGAGACCCTTCTATATTCTTCATTGGATACACATTTCTCCTGTAATGAATCACAACACCCTCACACCACAAAACTTTTAAGACTGTGTTCTTTAAAGCTACCCTCCAGACATCACAGTATTTAAAGAAAGAAAACCCAAAAGAAGCCAGTGGAAAAATAAGTTTTACGAAACTAGAGTTGGTATGACATGATAAGTTTAAAAGTTAACAATTAAAACAAACAAAACAACATTCCAGCTACAAAATATTGTAATCATTGTTCCATTACACACACCTTCACAAGAAGAAAATTCACAGTAGCTATTGACAGGATAAACATGATGCTGCAAAGTTAAACAGACACAAAATTTAGGCTGAACAAGGTAAACAAAGCCAATAGTGAAAGAAAGAACATTGAATGCAAAACATCAAAATAAACTGTACCATGCTCCATGCAGATACGATAGGTAGGCCAAAGAAAATAAAAGCCAGACAATGGACATTCCCCCCAATTTTAAATTAAAAAAGGCCCTCATCAAGTTGGCAAGCAGAGTGAAAACTCCGAAGACAAGAGTAAGAACAGGTATATTTCCTCGAACATTCCTCCACTGAGCATCTGAGACATCCTTTTACACAGAACAGAACACAGGCATATATTTGATCAGCAGAAAAAAGAAAAAAAACGCCAACAATAATAACAACAAAAAATAAATGCATGAGCAACCTAGCCAACTACTGAAATACTACAGTATGTTTCAAGTGGTACGAGCATCCAATACATTATAAATTAAACTAAAAACATGTAAAACATAACTAAAAGTATCTAAAATTATGACATCGGTATCTGATACAGGGACATAAACTATTTTAAAGCATCCGTGCATCATAACTTAGAGGCAATATGATCATAATAATAGAAAGAGGACATACATTGAGGTAATGAGGCACCCATCCAGGGCGTAAACCGAATAGTTGTTTGTAGTATTCTGTGAAAAATCAAAACGAAGGCACACAATGGTCACTAATTAAGCAGATGATAAAACAATAGCCAACAGAAAATACAACTGAAGAAAGAAGATTATTAATAGGAACAAAAGAATAATCTAAAATAAGTGATATTATACCATGAGAGAGTTGAAGGGAACGGCGTATGATGATGGCATAGAAAACAAAAGCATAAGTCACCAGAAAAAACAACTCTTTCTGTTTCCAGTGCCGATTGAAGTTCTCCTTGTTCGCAACAACAGATGTACCCATTTGCGATTTGTCTTCCTTCAACTAAGAAACCAATGCAGGGTCCTCTAATTAGCACCTCAACTCAACACCAGCAAAATTTCATGTTCCCCTGTTCCAGCAACGAGGAAATTTTGCAAATCACGTCTTCGAATTTTGTTTTCGACTAACCAATCTAATCAGCAATTTCATGTTCTCGGTGGAGAGTGTTGTGGGTCATCGCTGTTAGTGAGGTATCAACACGAATGATCTTCTTTTTTTTTTTGGGTTAAAGAGTGACCTGCTTGAATAAGAACAACGTAAAACAGCGGTTTGTTTTGTTTGTCCTAGAATTGATTTCAAAAACATAGGTAGACCATGTCTATTTACCAAAAACAAGGTAGACCATGTCCAGGCCCAACTAACAAACAAAAAAACAGGTTCCCGATACGTTAAGGTAAAAGAATCTTTTCTTTTCTTTTTTTCCAAAGGAAAAAAAAGTATTAAGTTTTTCCCAACTTTAGAGTCGTACCCAGCTACCCAAACCGTACTCAAAACGTTTTTTGTTTGGAAAACATTTTCGGGTATGCATACCCGTATCCAATACGTATTTGGTACTAGTAGAAAATTTTTGTATGCATATGTAATCATATGCTGTTATATTATTACAATAACTTTTAAAATAACTTTAAGATATCTAAATAAACCAATCCAAAGGATTTACTACAAAAACCCAAAATTGATGGTTGTTAGCTATGTCATACATGCAAGTATGAATATAAAATATGCAATATATATAATTGAAAAGCATGAATTAAAATTCTTATATTTATTTTTAATATGTACATATCATGTTAAAACAGAAACAATTGTAGCAACCAATTTAAATATTTATGATTATCTCTCTTAAGGTGTGTATGATTATATATAGATTTTAATAATGAAAATTTACTATTATTTTTATCCCCAGACAAATATATCCTTAAGGTGACAACAATAAATATGAGATAAACTCCACCCCAACCTTCGAGAGGAAGAGTATATTTAAGGCTTGTTTGTTTTGCTTTCAAAAGCATTTTTGGGTAAAGTAACTCAAATTTTACTTTTAATAAAAGAAAAATGTTATTTGTATGTACTCATAAGATGCGGGATATTGTATCGACTCACACCTCATCTACTATTGAATAGGATGTGGATCCTATTTAAATGGGCTCTACATTTCAACTAATGGTAGATGAGATGTGAGTTGACACAATATCTCACACCCCATGACTATAAATAACACAACTCTTAATAAAAATATATTAGAAAGATAGATTCTTCATTCTCATTATATTATATTAAAAGTGTTATCCAAATAAGCATTTACTCTTGATACAATGTGAGTGCTTGATCCTTTTTGGGTAGAAGAGAGAGAAAGGGAAAGAAAAAAATAAAATCAATTGTTGAGATGTGATTGTAGAGGAAGAATCGATTTCCTCTCGATGCACAAAATTTTCACCCGGAAGACACAATAGTAAATTGTTCAGCACAATCATCATTTTTGCCTATAGCTAGGTAGTACCCTGTTCTCTTTTAAAATTTGATGTATACGTGCCCATCCAAACAGACACGCATGATCTGCTCGGAAGGCAGTTTATGTCAAATACATCCCGTGCTAGCCACAATTAATGGAAAATGAAACACACGACTACGAATTTGTTAATGTCTTTGATCCATCATACGTCACATGAGCGCTCTCAGCTACAAAAGTGGCAAGTGACAAAAGAATCTAACCCACTTTATAGAGCTGTTAAGCCTTTAGCAACCTCCTCCATTCTTTATGTGAAGTGACGTTTCCTCCTTAGAACAATATCATCTCTCCTTCAATGATTGGTTGCTCATTCTTAATTTTCTTGAGTACATTCATATTTTTCAGTAATTGAACCTACTACCTTATGTAAATTTCTCAGTTCTTTATTATTAGTCCATTCCTAATAATTTTGAGTCGATGTTTTTAGTAACAATAAAAAATTATGCCATTTATATATATATATATTATATGAGATATTGTATTAAATTACATTTTATTATAAGATCCATATCCTATCTAATATTTACTCTATTTTTTTATAATTACTTTTTTAGAAAAAAAATTATTTTTTTTATTAGTTAGAAAAAAAAATATTCAACAATATTTGTTGCGAATTATAAGAAAGTATTAATTATATTTTTGAGTCGATGCCCTTGTATATATATTTTCTCTCACCCACTAATTATATTAATAATTATCACACACTTTCCTAAAAAGAGAATTTTGCCAATACAAGCTTTTTTTTTAGTGTATGTTTGTACATTTTTAATGATTTCTTAATATATATGTCAAAACCTTAAAGGACAATTATAAAAAAGGATAGAGTAATAAATAAGATGTAATATAAGTTGATATATTATCCAATGCAGCATAAAGTAAGAAGAATAACATTTTTCAAACAATGAATACTTATATTCCTTTATAAGAAAGAATAACATAAGTAGAATTATTCAATCACTTAAGGTAGATTAAAAATTTGACACAGGTTAAAAATGAAAAAAATGTTAGGCATATGTGAGTTAGCCTGTAACAAAGACGTAATTGTGTGAGGAAAATAATTTTTCTTTAAAAGAATCAAATCAATGTTACTAGATAATTACAATATTCGTATTAGTGATTGGTTGAGATAATTATCAATTAGATACAACATATTTGATTGGGGATTATTAGTTACTTACTCTCTTATTTTGTATATAAGTAGTACCATCAACCTCATGTATGGCTTTTTATTATTATTATTCAAATTTATCACTTCAATTTTTCTCAATTTTCTCCATCTTTTAGTCCTTTCTCTACTCTACTATGGATTTTAACATGGTCTCAAAGCAATAACACCCACCTTAAAAAAAAATTTCGTTGCTTACATTTTTGAGTTCTTTATGATGAACTAACTTTTTCCTTTCAATTTCTCACATTTTCTTTCTTTCCTAACACAAATATATCTGTAATATGAGGAGGAACTCATTAACGAGAAATTATATATATATATATGTTGTTAATTTAAGAAAAAAATTACACAAATATTCAACCATATATTACAATATCAATAAAAGAGTTAGATTCTTAAAGTCGTACAAATAAAAGTATATGATTGGATCAGTGAATTAAAATTGAACTCAATTAAAAATATATATATACATATTTATGTAAATGAGATTTGACTTTTTTAAAGCATATTGTATTTTATAGGATAAGGTGCCTAATCCTAATTAGAAAAAGAAAAAAAAAGGGAAGAGAGAAAGTTGTTAATTAGAAAATTAAGAAAAATCACATTTTCTCCAACTCAATTCTTTTATAAATTCTCCTAAATATCACATAAAGTAACTTTGAATCACTTTTTAAAAGTTTTAAGACATGAATTATATATAATTTTTTACTCTATTTAATATATTGGTCGATTTATAAGAGGATTTGTAGGAGGCTCCGGCATTACTCGAAAATTAATGGTTAACATCAATATTATAAAATCATGAAGAGCAACTCTTCATCAACAATTATGCATTTTACCCTTTACCCTTATTAGGTGCATGCATCCCGTAAGTAGCTCAGAGAAGCCAAGTGCATGGAAATAATGAGATAGTACCACATCCATCCATATGATCTGCTTATATCTGTTTATGAGTGCCAATCGGTATCCCCTATCTGTCTTGACACCTTTGGCTTTCAAATGGAATATAATTAACCAAAAGATGGAAATGGAAATGAAAATGAAAATGATAGAAATGAAGCAGCAGCTGCCTTCAGACAGATACAGCCAACGTGTCCCTACAGGACAACAAACAGTGAATTTATGCGTGCTTCTTCCCCGTCGGTCCAATGTGCTCTTACATTGTATTTTTACACTTTCACTTCGTTTTTGTCCAGTCAAAGACGTTTCTTATATGGGAAATTGAATAATCTATGAACTCTGAAACAGTACGGCTACGCGTCCTACGCGGGGTCCATGCATTCATTTCTTGTCTTGAACATTTCAACATTTGATGTATAATAAATTTATATAACATATTTTATTATTATTAAATGTAATATATGATTTTTATTTATTTTACTTACTCATCATATTTAATAATAATAAAATATATAATATATATTTATTATATAATTTTATTGTTTATATGAGATTACTCTAAATCTTCTCCCGGTAGCTCAGAGCTTTACTACAGTTATTATTCGGTCAACAATTAATAAATTATAATTACTTTATTAGCAAGTTACATGGGCCAAGGCAAAAGAAAGAGGATTAGTTACTTTCCTATATAGAGCTAGCCTTTTTTTGTTTTG